>OX387422.1:106760147-106963147 GCA_947563755.1 Lochmaea crataegi
TTTTTTAAATATAAAGGTAAGTACTTCAAATTACCCAGTTTTCAAATACCAGGTTCAAAAGGATAGTCTCATTTACAAAAGAACCTTCCATAACTTATCCAGACCAGATCAGACCAGAGCTCATGTATTCTAAATTATACTTTTCTTTCACCGACAAAAATTTTGAAAACAAACCTCGGCTAAAGAGCGTTACCAATAAGAAAATTATTTTGAGTCAAAACTCTCGGGTAGGCCTGTTGAGCCTCAGTCTCAGCTCGAGTGTATTTCCGTGTATTTTTTTGTGGGATGTTGGGATGGCCATGAGTCGGCTTAGACCCGGTAATTATTCCATAAACTTTCTTGGGCAAAATTTATTACTTGATAATCTCTAACCTAGTGGTTTCATCGTAGAAACCATCCTTTTTGTTGTTGAGCACAAAGGCTGGGCATAGGTAGCGCTATTCATTCGTCTATCTACTTTGATGCTTTTCTTCCTCACAGTTCCTTTTTTCTCATTTCGATAGTTTTGTTTGAAACGTTGTTACTAGCACATGTCTTGTCTACTATCAACTCCCGAGTCTATTACCTGATGAATGAATTTGATTTGGATTTTTGTCATCCAAATGAAGGTAATCTCCGGAACTTAGCTGAATTTTTCTTGGACAATTAAGGGAAAAACCTATCTTACCAATTCTAGTAGACTTCCTTACTTGTCCTATTTTATTCCACTCTCTATTAATTTATTCTGTCAATTGAATGACGCACAACAGCTGAACCGCTTCAACGTTTTCTGGCGCACTCTCGACCACGCCAGATTCCGCTTCAAGCGTTTTTAAGCGTGACGTCATTACTTATTCGCGAAAATGAATCGCTTTAATCCGCTTAAAGACGCTAGATCGCAAAAATATGGCTTAAGTAATGATAAACATGTGTCAATCTACTTTGAAATGTCATTAATAAACTTATATTTTCTAATATTAATAAACAAAATGATTTTATAATTTTATCTGATTTAAAGTGAGTTTGAATTTTGATATTTCTTATAAATAACATTTCGATTCTTTACCATTATTATTATTACTACTATCAAATACACAATTCTGTACTCGATAGTTATGTTTATCGATACATTTTACAATATTTATTCAATCTTTGATTTTATTAATTTTCATTTTTTTAAGGATTGTGGTATTTATTTCTTTTATTCGATAATTATTCATTAATTGATAATTCGTCTCAATAAATAATATGCATTAAAAACGTGAAAAGGGGATATGGAAAATTTGATTTAGAAATGTCGAGAAAATTATTAATCGATAACTAATTGATACAATAGGATGAAAGCGCTCATTAAATCGGACAGTTGTAACCACAGATCACCTAAAATATTTCGATATTGACACTTCAGGCCAGAAAACATACTTTTCCTAATTCTCATAGGCAATTACTTGAAATTTTAATATTACAAACAATACTATTTCAAGACCTACGCCTATGGCCGACACCGAAATTGAGCCCAACTGGACGGAATTCCCCATTTTATTACTATATACCTTTCTGAAATAGACTATAGTTCAAAAGCAGTACTGATACAATGCTTAAAATCCCTATGTTCCGTTTGTGTTTGGATGTATCTGTATATGAAATATTCATAGGGAAAATCTTCACATGGATGTGTCATTCTCATAAGCTCTCGTAAAAACTGACCCTTAGCCACAGACTGTGCCTTAGCTGTTAGCCATATTTTAATCCTCTCTCGACCTTTTGCCGAAGTCGACCTAGGATTAAAGACGCAGGTAGGTTTTTGCGGAATTCGACACAGCCCGTTTTAATTATTTTACTATAAGTATGAACACACTTACGTACATTTTTTCTGCGATTAATGTTTTAATGAGGAAACAAGATGAACCAAAAAAAGTGGTGTATCAACGTTTTTTTTTAAATGGATCACCCTATATTTAGTTGCATTTATTAATTGTACCTAAAAAATAAAATAATTCTTGATATTCCTATAATTCTTGATAACGGTAGCTGGAACGCTACTTTAACACTGAAAATAAAAGTATCAAATGCATTGTGGTTTAATTCCTATCAAAAACAAACCAAATAATGATAATACAATTAATGTTCTTTCTTAATATCCTGCTTATCCTGAAGCGTCATTACATTGTGGTATTATAGATTACGGTATATTTACGATATCTATTCAACGGATATTCATTTTTTTTTGTTGCAAAAATCGACTTACAACCGGAGTATAGTGATGAATCCATGTTATGTAGCGACACAAAAAATTCCTTTTACAACGTGTAAACAGCTCCAAACAACGCACCGAATCATCACTTCGTTGATTTTTCTCGTCCACCGCAAGAAAACGCGGGCCCACTTGGAAATAGCGAGTATATAGCCCGTTCAGTATTAAAACCGTTGCACGTCACATCTGTCATAACTGTACTATGTTGCCAAGCCCTTGAAATAATATGAGAATCTAGTATATGTCAAATGAAGTTTATCAAATATTCTAGGTTAGGTTTAGTTATTGATGGTTATTGCGTGCAAAGAAACTTCGACTTATTTCAGTTACATACAGAGATGTTACATATAAAATTTTAATTTGTATGTTAACCGTACAGCACTAAGAAATTCTTATTTTAAAAACTATGGAATTATTTTTAGCACTAGAAAGGTATGTATGGGATAGTTAACACTTTTATTTGTATGTTTATACCACACACTTAATTAGTTAGAAGTTATGGAACTATTCTAGTATTTAAAATGCATGTATGTATAAATAGTATCAAGGAAAAAATATTCTCTAATATAATTTTTAGGTTACAATTACCTAAGTACATGTTGGCTTCTAGAATGTTGTCACTACAATATGAAAGATTGATGTGAGGTTTACAGACAAATTATAAATAAAAAAGTTCTGATAACCTGGATCTACCTCCTTTTTAAAGGTAGGCAATTTTATTTTATATTTTGGTGAAATAAATGTTAAATTTTTTTTAGAAAAGCCGGGATGTGAAGCTTTAGTGTGTAGGTCATTTTCAACAAGGAAAATCATCCTGAGATATATGATCATTGATCATAGCAAAAGAAAATTGTGCAGCAAGCACCACCACAGCTCAGAAAAGGAGAGCAAATCCATTCTATTCTCCGAGTGAAGGTATATGCAAATGATTGACTAAATCGTAGCACTGAAATCAATACATATTATAATTATCAGTATATTGGTGAATTATTTATCACTCCATCATCTTCTAATCAATCCAAATTTATATTTACCATTTTGTTTTAGCTCTCCAGCACCTACCGCAACTGAAAGTATTGCTAATAAATGATTGATCGAATGAGACCTTTCAATTCAATAAAAACTATTAAATTAATTCTTTGTAGTTTTTATAAAACTTTGTGATATACACATGTACCTTTAGAAAATGCTGCCTGAATTACTTATTTTGAATATCATGATTAAAATAAAATGATAAATAATGCCACCCCAATTTTTATGGAATTGTTTTATTAAAAAGAAACATTGCAAATTTATAAATTAGTTACTACACCGAAAAGTTTGTAATACTATTTTTTTAAATAAGGTAGAACAATAACTGTCAAATAGAAATTTTTCAAATTTGAGAGGTTCACGGACAAACCAATTCCAACCCGCAACTTCTGGAATGCATCTATCGGCTTGCTTGGCAGTACCCTGTATTAACTGAATAGGATTTTTAAAAAGATGGTAGGTAATACTTTGTGACTATACTGTTCTATCATATCCACAATGTATTTTGTTGGGGGGTTTGTTTCTGAAAAAAACATTTATTGAAAGGGCAGTATTCAAATAACCTATATTATTATTTTTGGAAAAATAAAAGTAAAACAGCATTTATTGTCTATTACGTATAATTTGAAGTAAGAATTTTGAATGTATTAAACTAGTTGTGTAGTCTTCTGAATTCTAACATATAATTTGCTATATCACTGTTCAAATACAGTTTGTATCTACTTACTAGGCTTCAATATAAATAAGCTCAGCTTCAACATTTGTTGATTGAATTCTATATTGTGTCATTAACCTAATATTATCGAAAAGCATTGTCCATAATTTATTAAAGGTTCAGAAAGATTCAATAGTAAGTAATTGGTTTTCAAACCATTTAAAAACATGTTCTTCATTCATTTTCCCATGATAATAACTCAACTGAGATTCATATAAAAATATACTTTCTGCTCCATCAATATAACCATTTTCATTCTCAGCATGTAATACAAAATATCTAGAATAAAAACAATTTTGCATTCTAAAATTTTACATAATCATTGTAACATACCTTTTGACATGAACAGCCTACAGCACCATTTTGGAAAATTCAGGATTCATTAATAAAAACAAATGTATACAGTGGTTTATTTTTGTTGAAAGTTCCATAAGTCCTCTTTGTGGATGTATCATATTTTAGTAAACTACTCAGGAACATTCCAGATTTAATAATTATTGTTCTTCCTCCAATTACTGCAGTAACATTCCTAAAGTGACATGATTATCTATAAAAAAAATGTCCATATATAATTGCCAAGTATTAAGAATAATGTAACAGAATATAATAAATACAGTTGATTGGGTATAATATTGAACTTATACATACTTGCTTCATAAACGCTGTAAATAGTATCAGGAGTAAATGCATCAACTATTGCAGTATTATTAAGTTTCATTTATACGTTTTTTTGGATGTGACTTTAACTTTGATAACTCATTACTGCTTGTGAAAAATTACTCACAGTTCTTTGCAGTTTTTGTCACAACATAACCCCAAAAATGTCAAGACGTCAACTGAACCAGAAATAAAGCATTTTAATCGCGGCAACAGCGCGCATTTTTGCCAACATAAAAAGTTTTTATTAAGACTGACGTTAGTTTGAGTTTAATATTTAATTAACCTACGAGCTGTATTTGATATGAAATTAATTACGAAACCTTTCTTTAAACATATATAGTAAATTTTATACCCATTTAGAATAAGACCATCCTTATTTATTATTAATAAATCGGTTGAAACAAAAAATTACCAACAAAAATGAACGTCGTAACTAATTTATTAGATGTCACGTTTTTGAAGTTACGTCAAATTTTGATTTCATGTTAATGTCAGATGGTTCAAGAAGCCGCATACGTTAAGTTACTAAAACGGCTGGTACCTCTAAATAGGTATTAATTTTACTATATTTATATTCTTTAATACAATGCGACCTACAAATTTCAATATTTATTGAGTTTAGAGAGGCTTAACATAGTGATTGACAGAGGATTGACAGCAGCAATCGAATGACATGATATAAACGAACGTCTCTTTTTCGAGACTTTGATGACGTGCAACGGTTTTTGTACTGAACGGGCTATATGTATAATATCGACAGAACAGTTTAATAATAAACAAAGTGAGTTCAATTATCGACTCTGAAAGGAGAGCCGCAAACACTTGTTCGTTGTACGTACACCTGGCTAAATTCTCTCTCATTTTACAACACTTTCATAACAACAGACGAAAGATTTTGTACCGGTGTGAAGTTAGCAGCCAATTTCTGGCAGCCAGTTTCCGCCTAGCGGCCAAACGCCCAGTGGCGTCGGAAAATAATTTTATTCAAAAATAGTGATTTAGATGCCTAGCAGAGGGAAAAAAATTGAATCTGAATGGATACAAGTATACAAAGGTTTTTGTTTGTGTTGATTATTAAAACATTTCGTTAAAAAATTCTCTTACTATGTACACTGAATCGTTCTGGATTACGTAAAAACAAGATTCAAATTTGGTACATGCATTCCTTGATAAGCGTAGAATAACTTATTATGAGATGAGTTATTTGCAGGCCGTCAAAGGGGGTGTTATCACCCTTCCCAATATTAAAAAAATCGGAAAGTATATACAGTAGGGTGTCCATTATTTACGAAATTGATTTCTTGCTTGCTTGCTTGCTTGATGTTTCTTGCAACGCCCTCTAAATTTTTAGTTGATCATCTAACAAGATATATCAGTCTATCATAAGCCCTTAATATTTTTCATAAACCTTGCCACAAAGACGATACATTTTCCATTTAACTTACATGGGATTTTGCCACTTTTTACAAATATTTTTTCTTTACTGAACTTGTTTTTTCGTAGCAATGACAAACTCATATCCTTGTACAGAATTGAACGCTCTACAAAAAAGGTCTCCTAACATTTTTCGATAAATTTACTCCTTCAAAAGTTATTCAAAGTCAAAGTTAACCTCTGGGTAAATTCTTAAATTTTTGGACTTTTACGACAAAATTATGATTATTTTTGTAAAAATTAGTCGTTTATTCCTGAAGATGAAAAACGACTTCAGGAAATTTCATTATTTATCGTTTTCATCTCCCATATTGGTACTCTGCACCTTTAGCGGCAGCTGCACCAAATCAATATCTCGAATTTATCAAATCTCTTTACAACTATAGAACAATCGATACAAATTTATCCCATGCCGTTGTTGAGAAATTTCGAAAAATTTTAGAGTAGTTAATGATACAGCAAAAAGAGCTGTTAAATTGTCCGAAGAATACATTAATATTCTAGCTAGAAGTAAAGAGGAAAAACAATATGTGATTCAGGTTGTAAGCGAGTATAAAAAAAATATCAAAATGTAACTAAATAATGTTTAATAAAATAAATCAGGTATATTCAAATGATTTAAAATTCATTCAGCTTGAAATTTTTTTATTTCTTACCTTAACAGCATTAGAATTATATATTTTTTAGAATAAACGACTAAATTTTAGAAAAATAATCATAATTTTGCCGTAAAAGTGCAATTTTTTTTTCAATATTTGGAAGGGTGATAACACCTCCTTTGACGGCATTCAAATAACTCATCTCATAATAAGTTATTCTACGCTTATCAAGGAATGCATGTACCAAATTTCAATGTGGCTAAACATTTCTGTATATACTTTCTGATTTTTTTAATATTTGGAAGGGTGATAACACCCCATTTGACGGCTTAACTCATCTCATAATAAGTTATTCTACACTTATCAAGGAATGCATGTACCAAATTTTAATCTTGTTTATAGGATATTACGTAATCCAAAACAATTCAGTGTACATAGTAAGAGAATTTTTTAACGAAATGTTTTAATAATCAACACAAACAAAAACCTTTGTATACTTGTATCCATTCAGATTCAATTTTTTTCCCTCTGCTAGGCATCTAAATCACTATTTTCGAATAAAATTATTTTCCGACGCCACTGGTCGTTTGGCCGCTAGGCCAGACGCTAGGCGGAAACTGGCTGCCAGAAATTGGCTGCTAACTTCACACCGGTAGATTTTGTCGACAAAAGTTTGTGTCACTACACCAATTGTTGCAACTATACATATAAAGCTTTGATAAAATTGTCACAATTTTTTTAGGAAAAAAGGTCTTGTATATTTTCCTGTGAATTCAATACTTTAAAAACAAAGCTGCAATAGTGCTTGGGTCATACACGTCTTCGATAGAAAATTCCACACCTGTAATTTTTTACCAAATCAAAACGGTTTTTTGACAGATCACCATGGCAACGGATGAATTTAGTGTAAATTTTTTCCTCGTGAGTACCCAACAGCGTATTATACTGGACATTTTTTTGACGTTTATAATGACAGAACATTTTAGTGACAGTCTGGTTTTTATTTGCAAAAAGCAATTTTCTACCTTTTGTAGTTACTCAAAACTATTGAAAATTAAAGGCGACGTCCGGCAGCGGCAATAAAGCAATAAACATAACTAGCAAACATTTCCTGGAATTAACATACATAATAAGTCAGATTCCGGTATTAATGACCATTTTTATTCATAAGATATGTGTTGTTGTTTGAGAATTTTATTTTTGTAAATAAATGTTGAGAATTTTGATTATTTACTTGTTTGTGTACTGCGCTCTACTGCTGCTGCTGCTGATTTTGGGCGTGTTCAGACGGGCAGATGGTGACATCAAACGCCGGTAGCATGAAAAAATTCGGATTATAGACAATATCTATTTTTCGACCAAAGAACTAACTAACCTTCGATAAAATGTCGAGAACACACACTCCAATTTTTAAGTTGTGATTAACTGAGAATCTGTTACTTTTTACTGTACAATGAGGGATTTATAAACTTTTATTATTAAATCCTAAGGACAGATGCCGAGTCAACGAAATATTGTGAAACGTTATCTCTTTTAAAACAGAAGACAAATCAAGCGAAAATGATCTACACTGAGTATGTATGTATGTATGTATGTAAATTGGGGTGACATTCACTGAGACCTAAAAGATCTATTGTGCCCCCTTACTTCTACTCAGTTCCTGAGGAATTTTAGGATATCTGCAGGCTTTAAATTAGGTAACTGTCCCTCTTCTATCCAGTAATCTCCAAGGTGTGCCCTAGGATTCTGAACTGCTGTGCAGTTCGCAAGTATGTGGATGGAGGTTTCTTCTTCCATACCACAGAATCTACATTCTTCTTCCTCCACTAGTTTGAGTTTTTTCAGGTGCCCATTCAGGCGACAATGTCCCGTAAGGATGCCTGTAAAAACTCTTAGTGCAGTTTTACTTTGACTTATGCATTCATTTGATCTCAACAGGTTGTAATCACCCAGAAGAATCTTTTATTGCCTAAGTCCTACTAGATCTTTCTAATGGTCAGATCTTCTCTTTTCTTCGGCTTTGTCTATTTCTTCCAATATTACATTGGAGCTGATACCGCAAAAGGGTTACGGCCCCCAAAAGGGTGTTCCAGTCCCCCTCTTTACTAGTTCATCTGCTATTTCATTTCCTTCTATCCCTGTGTGTCCTGGAATCCACAGTAAGGTGACTATATTGTTCTCGCCTAGTTCATTTAGTATGCCTAGGCATTCCCACACCATTTTGGAACTGATAACATAAGAGCTCAGTGTTTTAATGGCTGCTTGACTATCCGACATTATGATAATCCTTTGCCTTCCATATCCTTTATCAATCTTGAACTGCGCACACTTTCTTATGGCGTGAATTTCCGCTTGAAAGATACTCGGGGTTTTTCCCAAGCTTTCAGAGTGTTTGGTTCCTGGCCCGTACACTCCTATCCCAGTTCCTTCTATTGCTTTTGAGCCATCTGTGTACCATTGAATGGCATTCTTTCCAAGTCTGGTAATGGTATTCGGATCCCATTCCTTCTTGTTGCTTAATTCCGTGACGAATTTCTTTGAAAAGTTATACTTTTTCATCATACCATCTTGTGGCATGTCTCAGGTGTTCTGATTTCTAAGAAGTAAGGAGGTGGTTTTTTTATATGATTCCCTCTCTACTTAGTCTGTATCTTGTTCTTTCTGCAACAATTTCCACCACCATATGTAGTGGTGTGAGGTTGAGAATAACTTCCAAGTCTGCCTTTGGGCATGTTCTCATTGCTCCTGTTATGCATATATAATCTTTGAATTTTGGAGAGGTTTTCTCTCGTTGTCAATAGGCTAGTTCTACTACTCCACGCAATGGCTCCATAAGTGATAATTGGTCTCACTATGGCAGTGTACATCCAGCTCAGGATTTTTGGGTTGCACCCCCAATTTTTCCCTGCCATATTCCTGCACACCATTAGAGCCATTTTTGCTTTGTATATAATCTCCTTTTCGTGTTTGTTCCACAGAAGTTTACTGTCTAGAGTCAAACCTAGATTCTTGACTTCTTGTCTCCATTCAACCTCGCTCCCATCAAGTTTAATGGTTTTGAGGTTGAGCTTTCTTTTCTTAGTGAAGGCTATTAAGATGGTTTTGGTGGGGTTGATGTTAAGTCCCATTTGCCTACACCAGCTATTGGTATAGTTCAGACCCTTTTGTACGATGTCACAAAGGGTATTTTCGAATTTTCCCCTGGCTCTTATGACAATATCATCAGCATATCCTTGGCAGGATATTCCGAGGTCAGTCAAACCACACAGGAGTTCGTCAACCGTCAGGCTCCACATTAATGGGGATGCTACTCCTCCCTGTGGAAATCCTCTGGTTGTACAGATGGAGACAATGTCTTTGCTAGTCCTCGTCTCTGCTACTCTAGTGGTGAGCAGTTCCGACATCCATTTGGATGTTGTGCTGTCTACACCTCTTCTATTTAATGCTCTTTTGACAGCCTCATGAGGAGTATTGTCAAAAGCTCCTTCTATATCCAAAAAGGCGCATACTACGGCTTCTTGGTTGTCTAGAGCACCTCGGATATCCTCCGTCAGTTGTACCAGTGCAGTCTCCGTAGATCTGCCTGCCCGGAAAGCATGCTGATGCGGGTGGAGAGGTAGTCACTCTAGGATATCCGCTCTAATATAATTGTCAATAGCTTTTTCCATCGTTTTGAGCACAAACGATGTTAAGCTAATTGGTCTGAAGGATTTGGGGTTTGTTGTGTCCCTTTTTCCAGCTTTTGGAATGAAGGTTACTATTGCCCTTCTCCATGCTTCTGGTATATAACCCAGTTCTAAGCTGCTTCAACTGATCCTAACCAAATGTGGTAGAATTTCGTCTTGTCCTTGCTGGAGCAATGCTGGGAAAATTCCATCAGCTCCCGGTGCCTTAAATGGTGAAAATGTGTTCATAGCCCATTTTAACCGTTCGTTACTACAAATGTGCTTAGCCATTGTAGTATTTTCTCTCGAACGTCTGTTATGACCTTCGAGAGGACTATCTCCCCTATTTGGGCTACTCCCAGGAAAATGAGTTTCTAGTAAGACTTTCACTCTTTCTTCCTCATTTTCGGTATATTTACCGTCTGGCTTCCTCAAAGCCATATCTGTGTTGACCCTACTTTTTGCCATGACTTTGTAAAGTCTTGCCGCAGCAGGTGTTGTATTTATATCTTCACAGAATTTTCTGAAGCTATTTCTTTTAGCTTTTCTAATTTCCTTATAGTAGGTGTTTCTCACCTCGGTGTATCTCTGCCAGTCTCCGGTGAGTTTTGCTCTATTAAAAAGTTCCCGGGTTTGAGATCTTAATTCTGACAGATGTTTATTCCACCAAGGTGTATCTCTGCTGCTTCGTTGTTCTTGAAGAGGGCAGCTCGATTCAAATGCATCGATTATTGCCCTGTTCAGGTCCTCAAGCTCATTTTCCAGATCTAGATGGTACTTTTCTCTGGATATGTGATTTTCTTTCAGACAGGTATTATAGTTGTCCCAGTCTGTTTTTCTTGGTTTTCTTCTGGGGCTCACCTCAGGTTTGCCTGGTTCTAACTTGAATGTTATGATGCTATGATCGGAGAGAGATGGTTCACCCGAAACTCTCCAATCTTTTACTATACGTTTTAGATCCTGTGTTGCCAGTGTGACATCTAAAACTTCTTGCCTTACCCTTGTTACAAATGTGGGGGTATTCCCTATATTGTGAATATTAAGGTTTTTATTAAGGATATATTCCAAAAGTTGCTCACCTCTCTGGTTGGTATTGCTACTGCCCCAAACAGTATTGTGTGCATTGGCATCACATGCTAAGAGTAGAGGTAGTCTCTTCTCTTCACAGTACTTCACCAGCCTTTGTACCTCGGGGGGTGGTGCTATCCCGTCTCCCGAAAAGTAACATGATGCTATTACTATCTCCTTGCTCTCCTTCTTGTGTTCGAAGAGTGCTCGAACTGGAACGAGGTCTCGAGTCATGTATTCTGAAAGACAAAAATAGTTAATATTGTTCCTTATCATAATACATGTTCTTGGTATATCACTACCTGAGTGTTATACTATTTTAGCATCTTTACATGCTAATCCTCTTACCTGGTTATTATTGACCCATGGTTCTTGGATCAAACACATCCCCCATTGGTCCTTAGTGAACAATCTTGTGATCACCGCCGAAGCTCCTTTGGCATGGTGAGCATTAACCTGAGCTAAGTTAATCCCCGCCATCCTGTTGGTTTTCAAGTTGGGTATTACCCTCTTTCATCAGGGTGATGTCCCCTTCTGTAAGAGTGCTGTCCCCTTCCTCCGACCCAAACTCCATTCCCTCCTCGGACAGCGGCGACTCCTCCCCAAGGAGTTTAGAGATGTGTAGGCTTTCTACACTACTCGAGTCGTCGCTGGCCTTGGAGGGTATAGAAACCTTCTCAGGGTTTCTTCCCTCTTCTTTTCTGAGGCCATGTACGGGGATTTTCCCAAACCGGTAATGTATAGTGAACCCGTTGTTCTTGATTTTTTGACAGGATAGATTGTCTATTCCTGCCCTCAAGACTAGGCCTTTGCCCTCTTCTTTAAGGTTGAGGACCTTCCACTGGTCTGTTACCAAACCTTCATTCTGTGCTTTTATCAAGCGAAGAAGTTTTCCTTCCTCTACGCCTTTACTTCTTGGGAGAAAGATCGTAGCGGTATGCATTTTTGGGATGTTTTCTCCCTGGCACACCATCAGTTCTACTCCCTTCCAGCTTTTTAGCTGTGGTATTATCAACTGGAGCCATTCTGCAGTCTATGGTGTTTCACAGTCGATTAGAACGACTCCTGGTCTGAAATGCATGCCAGTAAACTGGAGCTTATGCACCCATCCAGCATACATTTCTTCTACTATTGCGTTCTCGAGCAAGGTTTGGTCGTCCGCACTGAGAGTGGTCTCAGGGTACGCCCTAGGGAGAACCGCCATTCTTATTATTTTAGCTGCAGCTGCATAGCATAGAAGGGATGGCTATTTTACCCTCCTTTTTCTTTTTCACCTGTACTTGCGGTGACTGGGCTGTCGCCTCTTCCCGCTTTCGTTTTTCTCCTTTAGGAGGGATGTTCTTCTCCTCTCCTTGTTTTTTGCGCTCTGCAGCTTTCTTTCTTGCTTCTTCCGGTGCAAGTCCCTGCGCATGAAAGCGAAGATACCATCTTACCTCCTCTCCACTGAGTCCACGCCTCAGTGGATCGTCCCTTCCTCCAGGTTTACCCAGTTCAGGAAGGATGGGGGTTTTCTACTTTTCTTCCAGGATTTTTCCCGAAAACTCTCAGCAGTTGAGGAGGTTGAGGGTATGGGTGCCCCTGACGTTCTCCTCTCCTGTTTGTCTATGGTTTTTTTTGGCACTGCGGATACATTGCTCCGACTTGTGCCCGGTTGAGGTGCTTGCCCGCTCAACTTTTTCTTTTTTCTTTCCATGGATGATCCCACGAGTAGCTAGGGAAGTATAAGGTCCACTCCCGCAGAGCCCCGCATGCAGGAGTAAGGGTGATTAAACTGGATGTCCCCAGGTATCCAGAGTCCACATATTAGCGAACAAGCTTCCCCTTGACCACGCAGTCCTCGGCATATGCTGTTCCACCTTGACTTGAGGGGTATTTTATTGTGGTCTCCTACCACTTGGCCAGCAGTTTAAGGCAAGCCCCCTCATCTAGTGAATATACCTCATCAACCACCTTCCACTAGATACGGTTTATATTAGGCAAGTTTCCACGAACAAACTATTGTTCCGACAACCCCGCTGACTCCGGCGGCCGATTCCACACTGAGTAACAATGATAATAATAAATTTACATAATATGTTTTGTTAGGTTAGGTTGGGTTATTAAATTGTACGTTTAAAATATTAAATGATTTCATTATCCATTCCTGGATATGGATACTCTGGCAAAAAGCATTTTCATTTTATTGTATTAAAAAATATATATTACAAATAATAATAAATAAGCCAAAATTATTTTGTTTTACCAGTTTCACCACTTTTACCACTTTTACCACTTATGGACTCTGGAGGATTCAAGAAATGTGCGACATCCGAAGCGTCTCCAATATTAAAAATGTCCCAACGAGCCATATCTTTATGAAACGAATTAAATTCGTTCGATAAAAATTTTTCATATTCAGAACACTGTGCATTCAATCTACTTTCCAAATAATCCGTATGACTTTTAATCATTTTCCTAATATCCTGCTTTAATTCCTCTTTCTCGACATCCGATTGGTCGGCAGGATCGCCATTACTTGAAGTAGTTTCCGATGTTTTTTCAAGAGAGCCATCAAGAAATATCGGCGTCTTTTCGAAAGCTAAACTCGCAACCGGATCAGCATGTGCATTGATAGACATTAAAGGCTTTACCGGATCTCTGATATCGTAAATGGATATGGAGCCGTCTTCTAATCCCACCGCTACGCATATGTCGTCCATACTTATATCACTCGAAGTAATTGCTTGAGGGATATTTATTCGAAATACACATTCTCCATTACAATAATCATAAATGCATATCTTTTTGTCCAAACCTGTTGTTATAATTGCTTTTTGAGTACCAGAAAAGTTAACTCCTGTAATGGGAGCACTGTGATTTCTATAATTAACCAAATCTTTGTCGTTTTCGATATCTTTGATAGTCACAAAACCATCGTCGTAAGCTATACTTAATATATTCGGTACAGTGGGATGGAATTTCATACAAGAAACGTTTCCCGACAAACAAGCTATTTTTGAAAAATTGTTAGTTCCGTCGTGATCTACAAACAATGCTACTAATTTTTCGGTCGATATGGCGAGCTGTTCGTCGTTACAATTAAAATCTATTGCTTTTATCGGGGAGTTGAGATCGCACAGTTTCTTTATAATATTTCTGTATTTGGTATCGTATAATATGGCTTCTCCTTCGTAATTTCCCAATGCGATTGTTCGTTTGGTATGTTGTTTAAACTTAATAGCACTAACACTTTCCATAGCTTGTATGGTGTAAACTAAATCGAGGTTAATCCTGTCTTTACAAGAAACGATTTGAGGAAAGGAATCTTCTTGGAGGACGCCAATGTAAGTGTTATCGTGACACAAAGTAATGTTGGTTATTTTAGACTTTACTAGTTTTTTTGGTTTGTACACAGCAACTGGTTCTAGGTACTGATTTGATAAATCATGCAGTTTTAAAACGGAGCTTGTTGCAGCGAACATTTCGAAGTACTTTGAATTTTTTTCTCAACAAAAAATTAAGTTTTGCGACATCTGTCATTTAAATTGATTGAAAATAAGGGCACTTGATTCCGTAAAGGACAATTCTAAGCTAGTATATGGGCTTGTGTATGTGCACTAACACAAACATCAAAATTCACGGAAGATCTAAAAAGCAAAGATAGGAAAAGTGTCAAAGCAGTAGTAGGTATGATGAAGAATCACTGAAAGGTTAATGGGTATGGGAAACTATTGGGGTTGACAGACAACACCATGTGCAGATACTATCACCTAGAGAAGGAAACTGCAAAGCATATCCTAGGCGCAGAGAAGCCACCGGCAAGAAACTATGTCAAGGTTAACTTTCCTTGTTGATTGGCTACTTAAAAAGAGTCGAACTGGAGAACTTTGACATAGCTTTAGAGGTCCTCAACATACCTCAAAAGGTCGTGAAGCTAAATAGACCAATTAGCCACCTCAACAAATATATGTTATTGAACGGTCTTAGGTGCACAGTACACATCACAAAACAGACTAACTTGAAAGTTTTTTTACCGCAACGTCACCAATAATCCAAAATCCAATAGTCCATTCCAGAATACATGACTTTGACAGGTCGGCCATATTGTGTCGGAGGGTAACCGAATCCATTAGTTCGAGTTGAATCTTCTGTGTTTGTGTTTTATGAACAAAAATTGACTGATATAAGTAGGTACACTAACCTTCGATAAAATGTCGATAACACACAAGCCATGTTTAAAGTTGTGATTCACTGAGGGAGCCCCGTTTTAAAGCACTATTCCAAGCATCGCGGCGCTGTACAGAGAAAACATTCAAAAAGTCACCTCGCTTCGTTAAAATAGCCGAAAATCGAAAAAAATATACTTTCTCTCTTTCTCCCCGCTTTCCACACTTAACAAGACTACAAAACGATGGTATTTTAGATACCTTTAGGAACTAATTGTTGCATACCAGTAAACCCGAGTCGAAGACGAGAGACAATTTTCTAAAAATATTCATGAGCGTGAAAAAATTTCCGGAAATAATTTTACCTCTAGTGGTATTACTAGTGAAAATCTTGGGACTAGGCGACGTCCGGCAGCGGCAATAAAGCAATAAACATAACTAGCAAACATTTCCTGGAATTAACATACATAATAAGTCAGATTCCGGTATTAATGACCATTTTTATTCATAAGATATGTGTTGTTGTTTAAGAATTTTATTTTTGTAAATAAATGTTGAGAATTTTGATTATTTACTTGTTTGTGTACTGCGCCCTACTGCTGTTGCTGATTTTGGGCGTGTTCAGACGGGCAGATGGTGACATCAAGTACCGGTAGCTTGAAAAAATTCGGATTATAGACAATATCTATCTTTCGACCAAAGAACTAACTAACCTTCGATAAAATGTCGAGAACACACAGGCCAAGTTTTAAGTTGTGATTGACTGAGGATCTGTTACTGTTTACTGTACAATGATGGATTTGTAAACTTCTATAAGTAAATCCTTAAGGCCAGATGCCGAGTCAACCAAATATTGTGAAACGTTCTTTACTAATGGTTATCTCTTTTAAAACGGAAGACAAATCAAGCGAAAATGATCTCGACTGAGTAATAATAATAATAATAAATTTCCATAATATGTTTAGTTAGGTTAGGTTGGGTTATTAGATTAGACGTTTATAATATTAAATGATTTTATTATCCATTCCTGGATATGGATACTCTGGCAAAAAGCATTTTCATTCTATTGTATTTAAATAAATATATTACAAATAATAATAAATAAACCAAAATTATTTTGTTCTACCAGTTTCATCACGTTTACCACTTATGGACTCTGGAGGATTCAAGAAATGTCCGACATCAGAAGCGTCTCCAATATTAAAAATGTCTCAGCCATAGCTCTTTGAAACGAATGTAATTCGCTCGAAAAAAATTTTTCATATTCAGAACAATACGCATTCAATCTACTTTCCTGATAATCCTTATTACTTTTAATCATTTCCCTAATCTTCTGAATAAATTCCTCTTTCACTATATCCGATTGGTAGGCAGGATCGCCATTACTTGAAGTAGTTTTCGACGTTTTTTCAAGAAAGGCATCAAGAAATATCGGCGTCTTTTCGAAAGCTAAACTCGCAACCGGACCAGCATGTACATTGTTAGACATTAAAGGCTTTAACGGATATCTGATATCGTAAATGGATATTGTGCCGTCTTCTAACCCCACCGCTACGCATACGTCGTCCACATTTATATCACTCGAAGTAATTGCTTGATTAACATTTATTCGAAATACACATTTTCCATTGCCATAATCATATATGCATATCTTTTTGTCCAAACCTGTTGTTATAATTGCTTTTTGAGTAACAGAAAAGTTAACTCCTGTAATAGGAGCACTGTGATTTCTATAATTGTCCAAATCTTTCTTGTTTTCGATATCTTTGATAGTTACAAAACCATCGTCGTATGCGATACTTAATATATTTGGTACAATGGGATGGAATTTCATACAAGAAGCGTTTTCTGACAAACAAGCTATTTTTGAAAAATTGTTATTACCGTCGTGATCTACAAACAATGCTACTAATTTTTCAGTCGATATGGCGAGATGTTCGTCGTTGCAATTAAAATCTATTGCTTTTATCGGGGAGTTGAGATCGCACAGTTTCTTTATAATATTTCTGTATTTGGTATCGTATAATATGGCTTCTCCTTCGTAATTTCCCAATGCGATTGTTCGTTTGGTACGTTGTTTAAACTTAATAGCACTAACACTCTCCATAGCTTGTATGGTATGAACTAAATCGAGGTTAACCCTGTCTTTACAAGAAACGATTTGAGGAAAGGAATCTTCTTGGAGGACGCCAATGTAAGTGTTATCGTGACACCAAGTAATGTTGGTTATTTTAGACTTTACTAGTCTTCTTGGCTCGTACACAGCAACTGGTTCTAGGTACTGATTTGATATATCATGCAATTTTAAAACGGTGCTTGCTGAGGCGAACATTTCGAAGTACTTTGAATTTTTTTCTCATCAAAAAATTAAGTTTTGCGACATCTGTCATTTGACGTGATTGAAAATAAGGGCACTCGATTCCGTAAAGGTTAATTCTAAGCTAGTATGAACTTGCGTATGTGCACTAACACAAACATCAAAATTGACGGAAGATCTAAAAAGTAAAGATAGGGAAAGTGTCAAAGCAGTAGTAGGTATGATGAAGAATCACTGTGAGGTTAATGGGCACCAGAAACTATTGGGGTTGACAGACGACACCATGTACAGATACTATCACCTAGAGAAGGAAACTGCAGAGCACATCCTAGGCGAAGAGAAGCCACCGGCAAGAAACTATTTCCTTGTATTGTATATCTGAATATTACTATAATAAGGGTAGAGTAACTTTAGCCACAACCGTCTGTCAGAAATAAGTCAGTCTGTATTTGATGTTGGATAATGTAGGTATTGAAAAGTTTTCCCAAGTGTAGTATATAGCTATATATATTGCAACGTTTATTCCAATCTACACCTACAACTAATTTATATTTACAGACCCATATGCAATTCAGTCCCTATTTAATAATTCACGTAACACACCAAACACACTAACTACAATTTATATGAGAGTCACCCAATAAACACTTCATCGAGGCGCGACCACCCCCCCTCGGCACCAACACTGACCGATTGACTAATTTACTGCAGCGATGCTTGTGGCCTATTTATACTCGTGCGCCGTAATTCTAGAAGTATCTCGGCGTTCTCGCGGGCGCATTGGATATTCTCGATATTCTCGCGGATGCACCCGGGTGTTCTCGATGTTTCTCGAAGTTTGGGCGGAGGAGCCATAGTCGTCTCATACGGGGATTTCACTGGGGGCACTAAGTGAGAATATTATTGCAGTAGCTCGCGTAACAATATATATATATATATATATATATAAACAACAAAACAATAAACAACTAGAATGTGAGTTAGTGCCAAACGGAAACTACAGTTACTAGAGGAGATTTTAAGTCGATTTAGCTCAAATTACCTCAATCCGAAAATGCTTCCTAAGGGAGCTACAGCCCTTTGAAGAAGACGTCCTCATATGAGTTTTCTTCAAATTAATCAAAAATACCGTTACTTAAAATATTCAAATTTGGTATAATCAATAAACAGTTACAAACCAGTCGTTCGCTGTGAATGAATTTTTTTCAGATCCATCACAAGCGTGTCAGTCGGGGAGATCAAACAGGTATTTTTATTAAAAAAATTTTATTTTCAAGTTTTTTATGTATCCGACATCGAATTTGGAAAATTCAAGATAATTTTCATAAAAAATGTTCTCTTCTTTCAAATCGATATCATGAACCGTTTTCGAGAAAAATAAATTTAAACTTTTTGTGTTTCCTACATAAAATCATGTTGAATTATGTTCAATGACAAACGTTCCAAGGGCGAGAGAAAAAATAAAAATCAGTTTTCTTAAAAAAAATGTCTACTTTATTTTCTCTCCTGTAGCTACATATATCGATGTCCGTTGAAAAAAAAATATAATTAGATTGGTAAACCGGTAGTCTTTGGCATGTCATCTTCAAAAATCACTGACAAACGTTCCAAGGGTGAGAAAAAAAATAAAAATCAGTTTTCTTAAAAAAAATTTCTACTTTATTTTCTCTCCTGCAGCTACATATATCGATGTCCGTTGAAAAAAAAATTTAAATAGATTGGTAAACCGGTAGTCTTTAGCATGTCGTTTTCAAAAATCACTGACAAACGTTGCAAGGGTGAGAAAAAAAATAAAAATCAGTTTTCTTAAAAAAAATTTCTACTTTATTTTCTCTCCTGTAGCTACATATATCGATGTCCGTTAAACAAAATATAAATAGATTGGTAAACCGGTAGTCTTTAGCATGTCGTTTTCAAAAATCACTGACAAACGTTCCAAGGGTGAGAAAAAAAATAAAAATCAGTTTTCTTAAAAAAAATTTCTACTTTATTTTCTCTCCTGTAGCTACATATATCGATGTCCGTTGAAAAAAATATATAAATAGATTGGTAAACCGGTAGTCTTTAGCATGTCGTCTTCAAAAATCACTGACAAACGTTCCAAGGGTGAGAAAAAAAATAAAAATCAGTTTTCTTAAAAAAAATGTCTACTTTATTTTCTCTCCTGTAGCTACATATATCGATGTCCGTAAAAAAAAATATAAATAGATTGGTAAACCGGTAGTCTTTAGCATGTCGTCTTCTAAAATCACTGACAAACGTTCCAAGGGTGAGAAAAGAAATAAAAATCAGTTTTCTTAAAAAAATATTTTACTTTATTTTCTCTCCTGTAGCTACATATATCGATGTCCGTAAAAAAAATATCAATAGATTGGTAAACCGGTAGTCTTTAGCATGTCGTCTTCAAAAATCACTGACAAACGTTCCAAGGGTGAGAAAAAAAATAAAAATCAGTTTTCTTAAAAAAAATTTCTACATTATTTTCTCTCCTGTAGCTACATATATCGATGTCCGTAAAAAAAAATATAAATAGATTGGTAAACCGGTAGTCTTTAGCATGTCGTCTTCAAAAATCACTGACAAACGTTCCAAGGGTGAGAAAAAAAATAAAAATCAGTTTTCTTAAAAAAATATTTTACTATTATTTTCTCTCCTGTACCTACATATATCGATGTCCGTTGAAAAAAAAATATAAATAGATTGGTAAGCCGGTAGTCTTTAGCATGTCGTTTTCAAAAATCACTGACAAACGTTCCAAGGGTGAGAAAAAAAATAAAAATCAGTTTTCTTAAAAAAATATTTTACTTTATTTTCTCTCCTGTAGCTACATATATCGATGTCCGTTGAAAAAAAAAATATAAATAGATTGGTAAACCGGTAGTCTTTAGCATGTCGTTCTCAAAAATCACTGACAAACGTTCCAAGGGTGAGAAAAAAAATGAAAATCAGTTTTCTTAAAAAAAATTTCTACTTTATTTTCTCTCCTGTAGCTACATATATCGATGTCCGTAAAAAAAATATAAATAGATTGGTAAACCGGTAGTCTTTAGCATGTCGTCTTCAAAAATCACTGACAAACGTTCCAAGGGTGAGAAAAAAAATAAAAATCAGTTTTCTTAAAAAAAATGTCTACTTTATTTTCTCTCCTGTAGCTACATATATCGATGTCCGTAAAAAAAATATAAATAGATTGGTAAACCGGTAGTCTTTAGCATGTCGTCTTCTAAAATCACTGACAAACGTTCCAAGGGTGAGAAAAGAAATAAAAATCAGTTTTCTTAAAAAAATATTTTACTTTATTTTCTCTCCTGTAGCTACATATATCGATGTCCGTAAAAAAAATATAAATAGATTGGTAAACCGGTAGTCTTTAGCATGTCGTCTTCAAAAATCACTGACAAACGTTCCAAGGGTGAGAAAAAAAATAAAAATCAGTTTTCTTAAAAAAATATTTTACTATTATTTTCTCTCCTGTACCTACATATATCGATGTCCAATGAAAAAAAAATATAAATAGATTGGTAAGCCGGTAGTCTTTAGCATGTCGTTTTCAAAAATCACTGACAAACGTTCCATGGGTGAGAAAAAAAATAAAAATCAGTTTTCTTAAAAAAATATTTTACTTTATTTTCTCTCCTGTAGCTACATATATCGATGTCCGTTGAAAAAAAAAATATAAATAGATTGGTAAACCGGTAGTCTTTAGCATGTCGTTCTCAAAAATCACTGACAAACGTTCCAAGGGTGAGAAAAAAAATGAAAATCAGTTTTCTTAAAAAAAATTTCTACTTTATTTTCTCTCCTGTAGCTACATATATCGATGTCCGTAAAAAAAATATAAATAGATTGGTAAACCGGTAGTCTTTAGCATGTCGTCTTCAAAAATCACTGACAAACGTTCCAAGGGTGAGAAAAGAAATAAAAATCAGTTTTCTTAAAAAAATATTTTACTTTATTTTCTCTCCTGTAGCTACATATATCGATGTCCGTTGAAAAAAAAATATAAATAGATTGGTAAACCGGTAGTCTTTAGCATGTCGTTCTCAAAAATCACTGACAAACGTTCCAAGGGTGAGAAAAAAAATAAAAATCAGTTTTCTTAAAAAAAATTTCTTTTTTATTTTCTCTCCTGTAGCTACATATATCGATGTCCGTTGAAAAAAAAATATAAATAGATTGGTAAACCGGTAGTCTTTAGCATGTCGTCTTTAAAAATCACTGACAAACGTTCCAAGGGTGAGAAAAAAAATAAAAATCAGTTTTTTTAAAAAAAATTTCTACTTTATTTTCTCTCCTGTAGCTACATATATCGATGTCCGTAAAAAAAATAAATAGATTGGTAAACCGGTAGTCTTTAGCATGTCGTCTTCAAAAATCACTGACAAACGTTCCAAGGGTGAGAAAAAAAATAAAAATCAGTTTTCTTAAAAAAAATTTCTACTTTATTTTCTCTCCTGTAGCTACATATATCGATGTCCGTAAACAAAAAATATAAATAGATTGGTAAACCGGTAGTCTTTAGCATGTCGTCTTCAAAAATCACTGACAAACGTTCCCAGGGCGAGAAAAAAAATAAAAATCAGTTTTCTTAAAAAAATATTTTACTTTATTTTCTCTCCTGTAGCTACATATATCGATGTCCGTTGAAAAAAAAATACTAATAGATTGGTAAACCGGTAGTCTTTAGCATGTCGTCTTCAAAAATCACTGACAAACGTTCCAAGGGTGAGAAAAAAAATAAAAATCAGTTTTCTTAAAAAAATATTTTACTATTATTTTCTCTCCTGTAGCTACATATATCGATGTCCGTTGAAAAAAAAAATATAAATAGATTGGTAAACCGGTAGTCTTTAGCATGTCGTCTCCAAAAATCACTGACAAACGTTCCAAGGGTGAGAAAAGAAATAAAAATCAGTTTTCTTAAAAAAATATTTTACTTTATTTTCTCTCCTGTAGCTACATATATCGATGTCCGTTGAAAAAAAAATATAAATAGATTTGTAAACCGGTAGTCTTTAGCATGTCGTTCTCAAAAATTACTGACAAACGTTCCAAGGGTGAGAAAAGAAATAAAAATCAGTTTTCTTAAAAAAATATTTTACTTTATTTTCTCTCCTGTAGCTACATATATCGATGTCCGTTGAAAAAAAAATATAAATAGATTGGTAAACCGGTAGTCTTTAGCATGTCGTTCTCAAAAATCACTGACAAACGTTCCAAGGGTGAGAAAAAAAATAAAAATCAGTTTTCTTAAAAAAATATTTTACTTTATTTTCTCTCCTGTAGCTACATATATCGATGTCCGTTGAAAAAAAAATATAAATAGATTGGTAAACCGGTAGTATTTAGCATGTCGTCTTTAAAAATCACTGACAAACGTTCCAAGGGTGAGAAAAAAAATAAAAATCAGTTTTCTTAAAAAAAATTTCTACTTTATTTTCTCTCCTGTAGCTACATATATCGATGTCCGTAAAAAAAATAAATAGATTGGTAAACCGGTAGTCTTTAGCATGTCGTCTTCAAAAATCACTGACAAACGTTCCAAGGGTGAGAAAAAAAATAAAAATCAGTTTTCTTAAAAAAAATTTCTACTTTATTTTCTCTCCTGTAGCTACATATATCGATGTCCGTAAACAAAAAATATAAATAGATTGGTAAACCGGTAGTCTTTAGCATGTCGTCTTCAAAAATCACTGACAAACGTTCCAAGGGCGAGAAAAAAAATAAAAATCAGTTTTCTTAAAAAAATATTTTACTTTATTTTCTCTCCTGTAGCTACATATATCGATGTCCGTTGAAAAAAAAATACTAATAGATTGGTAAACCGGTAGTCTTTAGCATGTCGTCTTCAAAAATCACTGACAAACGTTCCAAGGGTGAGAAAAAAAATAAAAATCAGTTTTCTTAAAAAAATATTTTACTATTATTTTCTCTCCTGTAGCTACATATATCGATGTCCGTTGAAAAAAAAAATATAAATAGATTGGTAAACCGGTAGTCTTTAGCATGTCGTCTCCAAAAATCACTGACAAACGTTCCAAGGGTGAGAAAAAAAATAAAAATCAGTTTTCTTAAAAAAATATTTTACTTTATTTTCTCTCCTGTAGCTACATATATCGATGTCCGTAAAAAAAATATAAATAGATTGGTAAACCGGTAGTCTTTAGCATGTCGTCTTCTAAAATCACTGACAAACGTTCCAAGGGTGAGAAAAAAAATAAAAATCAGTTTTCTTAAAAAAATATTTTACTTTATTTTCTCTCCTGTAGCTACATATATCGATGTCCGTTGAAAAAAAAATACTAATAGATTGGTAAACCGGTAGTCTTTAGCATGTCGTCTTCAAAAATCACTGACAAACGTTCCAAGGGTGAGAAAAAAAATAAAAATCAGTTTTCTTAAAAAAATATTTTACTTTGTTTTCTCTCCTGTAGCTACATATATCGATGTCCGTTGAAAAAAAAATATAAATAGATTGGTAAACCGGTAGTCTTTAGCATGTCGTTCTCAAAAATCACTGACAAACGTTCCAAGGGTGAGAAAAAAAATAAAAATCAGTTTTCTTAAAAAAATATTTTACTTTATTTTCTCTCCTGTAGCTACATATATCGATGTCCGTTGAAAAAAATATATAAATAGATTGGTAAACCGGTAGTATTTAGCATGTCGTCTTTAAAAATCACTGACAAACGTTCCAAGGGTGAGAAAAAAAATAAAAATCAGTTTTCTTAAAAAAAATTTCTACTTTATTTTCTCTCCTGTAGCTACATATATCGATGTCCGTAAAAAAAATAAATAGATTGGTAAACCGGTAGTCTTTAGCATGTCGTCTTCAAAAATCACTGACAAACGTTCCAAGGGTGAGAAAAAAAATAAAAATCAGTTTTCTTAAAAAAAATTTCTACTTTATTTTCTCTCCTGTAGCTACATATATCGATGTCCGTAAACAAAAAATATAAATAGATTGGTAAACCGGTAGTCTTTAGCATGTCGTCTTCAAAAATCACTGACAAACGTTCCAAGGGCGAGAAAAAAAATAAAAATCAGTTTTCTTAAAAAAATATTTTACTTTATTTTCTCTCCTGTAGCTACATATATCGATGTCCGTTGAAAAAAAAATACTAATAGATTGGTAAACCGGTAGTCTTTAGCATGTCGTCTTCAAAAATCACTGACAAACGTTCCAAGGGTGAGAAAAAAAATAAAAATCAGTTTTCTTAAAAAAATATTTTACTATTATTTTCTCTCCTGTAGCTACATATATCGATGTCCGTTGAAAAAAAAAATATAAATAGATTGGTAAACCGGTAGTCTTTAGCATGTCGTCTCCAAAAATCACTGACAAACGTTCCAAGGGTGAGAAAAAAAATAAAAATCAGTTTTCTTAAAAAAATATTTTACTTTATTTTCTCTCCTGTAGCTACATATATCGATGTCCGTAAAAAAAATATAAATAGATTGGTAAACCGGTAGTCTTTAGCATGTCGTCTTCTAAAATCACTGACAAACGTTCCAAGGGTGAGAAAAGAAATAAAAATCAGTTTTCTTAAAAAAATATTTTACTTTATTTTCTCTCCTGTAGCTACATATATCGATGTTCGTAAAAAAAAAATATCAATAGATTGGTAAACCGGTAGTCTTTAGCATGTCGTCTCCAAAAATCACTGACAAACGTTCCAAGGGTGAGAAAAAAAATAAAAATCAGTTTTCTTAAAAAAATATTTTACTTTATTTTCTCTCCTGTAGCTACATATATCGATGTCCGTTGAAAAAAAAATACTAATAGATTGGTAAACCGGTAGTCTTTAGCATGTCGTCTTCAAAAATCACTGACAAACGTTCCAAGGGTGAGAAAAAAAATAAAAAACAGTTTTCTTAAAAAAATATTTTACTTTGTTTTCTCTCCTGTAGCTACATATATCGATGTCCGTTGGAAAAATAATACCAATAGATTGGTAAACCGGTAGTCTTTAGCATGTCGTCTTCAAAAATCACTGACAAACGTTCCAAGGGTGAGAAAAAAAATAAAAATCAGTTTTCTTAAAAAAAATTTCTACTTTATTTTCTCTCCTGTAGCTACATATATCGATGTCCGTAAAAAAAAATATAAATAGATTGGTAAACCGGTAGTCTTTAGCATGTCGTCTTCTAAAATCACTGACAAACGTTCCAAGGGCGAGAAAAAAAATAAAAATCAGTTTTCTTAAAAAAATATTTTACTTTATTTTCTCTCCTGTAGCTACATATATCGATGTCCGTTGGAAAAAAAATACTAATAGATTGGTAAACCGGTAGTCTTTAGCATGTCGTCTTCAAAAATCACTGACAAACGTTCCAAGGGTGAGAAAAAAAAATAAAAATCAGTTTTCTTAAAAAAAAATTCTACTTTATTTTCTCTCCTGTAGCTACATATATCGATGTCCGTAAAAAAAAATATAAATAGATTGGTAAACCGGTAGTCTCTAGCATGTCGTCTTCAAAAATCACTGACAAACGTTCCAAGGGTGAGAAAAAAAATAAAAATCAGTTTTCTTAAAAAAATATTTTACTATTATTTTCTCTCCTGTAGCTACATATATCGATGTCCGTTGAAAAAAAAATATAAATAGATTGGTAAACCGGTAGTCTTTAGCATGTCGTTTTCAAAAATCACTAACAAACGTTCCAAGGGTGAGAAAAAAAATAAAAATCAGTTTTCTTAAAAAAATATTTTACTTTATTTTCTCTCCTGTAGCTACATATATCGATGTCCGTTGAAAAAAAAATATAAATAGATTGGTAAACCGGTAGTCTTTAGCATGTCGTTCTCAAAAATCACTGACAAACGTTCCAAGGGTGAGAAAAAAAATGAAAATCAGTTTTCTTAAAAAAAATGTCTACTTTATTTTCTCTCTTGTAGCTACATATATCGATGTCCGTTGAAAAAAAAATATAAATAGATTGGTAAACCGGTAGTCTTTAGCATGTCGTTCTCAAAAATCACTGACAAACGTTCCAAGGGTGAGAAAAAAAATAAAAATCAGTTTTCTTAACAAAAATTTCTTTTTTATTTTCTCTCCTGTAGCTACATATATCGATGTCCGTTGAAAAAAAAATATAAATAGATTGGTAAACCGGTAGTCTTTAGCATGTCGTCTTCAAAAATCACTAACAAACGTTCCAAGGGTGAGAAAAAAAATAAAAATCAGTTTTCTTATAAAAATTTTCTACTTTATTTTCTCTCCTTTAGCTACATATATCGATGTCCGTTGAAAAAAAAAATATAAATAGATTAGTAAACCGGTAGTCTTTAGCATGTCGTCTTCAAAAATCACTGACAAACGTTCCAAGGGTGAGAAAAAAAATAAAAATCAGTTTTCTTAAAAAAAATGTCTACTTTATTTTCTCTCCTGTAGCTACATATATGGATGTCCGTTGAAAAAAAATATAAATAGATTGGTAACCCGGTAGTCTTAAGCATGTCGTCTTCAAAAATCACTGACAAACGTTCCAAGGGTGAGAAAAAAAATAAAAATCAGTTTTCTTAAAAAAATATTTTACTTTATTTTCTCTCCTGTAGCTACATATATCGATGTCCGTTGAAAAAAAAATACTAATAGATTGGCAAACCGGTAGTCTTTAGCATGTAGTCTTCAAAAATCACTGACAAACTTTCCAAGGGTGAGAAAAAAAATAAAAATCAGTTTTCTTAAAAAAAATTTCTACTTTATTTTCTCTCCTTTAGCTACATATATCGATGTCCGTTGAAAAAAAAAATATAAATAGATTAGTAAACCGGTAGTCTTTAGCATGTCGTCTTCAAAAATCACTGACAAACGTTCCAAGGGTGAGAAAAAAAATAAAAATCAGTTTTCTTAAAAAAAATGTCTACTTTATTTTCTCTCCTGTAGCTACAGATATGGATGTCCGTTGAAAAAAAATATAAATAGATTGGTAACCCGGTAGTCTTAAGCATGTCGTCTTCAAAAATCACTGACAAACGTTCCAAGGGTGAGAAAAGAAATAAAAATCAGTTTTCTTAAAAAAATTTTCTACTTTATTTTCTCTCCTGTAGCTACATATATCGATGTCCGTAAAAAAAATATAAATAGATTGGTAAACCGGTAGTCTTTAGCATGTCGTCTTCAAAAATCACTGACAAACGTTCCAAGGGTGAGAAAAGAAATAAAAATCAGTTTTCTTAGAAAAATATTTTACTTTATTTTCTCTCCTGTAGCTACATATATCGATGTCCGTTGAAAAAAAAATATAAATAGATTGGTAAACCGGTAGTCTTCAGCATGTCGTCTTCAAAAATCACTGGCAAACGTTCCAAGGGTGAGAAAAAAAATAAAAATCAGTTTTCTTAAAAAAATATTTTACTTTATTTTCTCTCCTGTAGCTACATATATCGATGTCGGTTGAAAAAAAAATATAAATATATTGGTAAACCGGTAGTCTTTAGCATGTCGTCTTCAAAAATCACTGACAAACGTTCCAAGGGTGAGAAAAAAAATAAAAATCAGTTTTCTTAAAAAAAATGTCTACTTTATTTTCTCTCCTGTAGCTACATATATGGATGTCCGTTGAAAAAAAATATAAATAGATTGGTAACCCGGTAGTCTTAAGCATGTCGTCTTCAAAAATCACTGACAAACGTTCCAAGGGTGAGAAAAGAAATAAAAATCAGTTTTCTTAAAAAAATTTTCTACTTTATTTTCTCTCCTGTAGCTACATATATCGATGTCCGTAAAAAAAATATAAATAGATTGGTAAACCGGTAGTATTTAGCTTGGGGTTAATAGAGGTGCATTTAACAATTTTAAAGCCATGTATGAATGCCAAAGAAACATAGAGAAACATTTTGTTGCTGGTTGCCGCAACCTGATTATGGAAACAGAAACAGCAAAAGTTCTGTAAAGATTCTGTCCACATCAAGGTAACTCATTCTTGTAAATGTTTCGTTGTGTTTCTGAAACAGGAAACTTTGTGTCTACACCAGTGCAGTGTGTGTTCTAAACAATGTGGTACGACCAAGATTTACAGGCAGCAGCAGCTGCAATTGTAATTATTTTACAAAAACAGAAATAACGAGAACGTACATGCAAAATTTCAAAATTTGAGTCGAAAGTGTTGAAATTTTGAAATTTGGCATGTAGAACCCAAATCCTTTAAATTAAATATTTTAGAAGCCGTCGAGATTAACAAAAGCAAATATTCAGGTAATCTGCTTAACGACCAAATAGATATAAATCATTCTCCCTTATTAGATCTTTTTACCTAGAAGATGTGATGGTTGTGAATAAATTTTCCAGGTTGCGTAAAGGTTTCGTAATCAATTTCATATCAAATATAACTCGTAGGTTAATTAAATATTAAACTCAAACTAACGTCAGTCTTAATAAAAACTTTTTATGTTGGCAAAAATGCGCGCTGTTGCCGCGATTAAAATGGTTATTTCAGGTTCAGTTGACGTCTTGACATTTTTGGGGTCATGCTGTGACAATTGTATATTTTGCTCATTTAATTTTTCGATTCTTTTACCTACGTGTTATTAAAAAACTGCAAAGAACTGTGAGTATTTTTTCACAAGCAGTAATGGAACTTATGGAACTTTCAAGAAAAATAAACAACTGTATAAGTTTGTTTTTATTAATGAATCCTGGATTTTCCAAAATGGTGCTGTAGTTACTTTAAATTAAAAATGAATCTATTTCAAAAACCGCAAAACTTATTATATTTCCAAATATTTATATTTTTGCTCTTCTAGACAACAGCCACATAAACCTATCTTTAATTCGTAATATCCATATAAATACAAAAATACATTGCATTGTATTTTTGTAATCATTGCTTTTAAATTCATATTTTATAGTTATCGCTGCAGTGCGGGAAAGTGTATTTTACGCATCCGGATGTTTTTACTTTTCCATAATTTGCTTTAAACAGTTGGCAACAAAAGTGTCAAACAAGGTTTTGACAAATTTTATTTTCAACAATTTATAACAATTAGTTTAAGGAATAGCAGAATTCAAACAGTTATTAGAAACACGAACATTTATGGGGCATTTAATACAGGATTTAATTTCTACACCTGTGGAAAGTGTCAAATAATTTAAATTTGACATTTGTATTTATATCATATATCATGTTACCAACTGTCAATAGAAAAATAAATTAAATAGAATTTATATTTAAATTTTATTTTTATTTTAAATTATTCGTTACAAAAAACATTGTACCTAACTTTTTTGGGAGGGAATTTTTCTACTTCCCAAACACTTTAGGTAAATAACTATTATGATGCATAAACTCTCTAATAAATATATGACTGAAAATTATTTGTATCTATTTCTATAGAACATTTTAAAATAAAAAAATTCTTGGATCATGTACTTTTAAAAGAGAAAATCGCAATTGAAAGTACTAAAAATCCGCCATTTTTTTTTAAATTTTGACAATTATGTCTAGATATCAGATGGTGGATTGAACAATGTTGCCAGTTCTCATTTCCGTAACTCGTTACGGCTTGGAAATACTTTACATACGGTTTTTTACTAAAAAATTTGTGGAAGATTCAGAATTATAGAGAAAAATCCAAAAATCAATATTTTTTCACGACGACCACTATTTGGACAAATATTTTATTTGAAAAATAGTTAAATACTTTATATTCAACATGAATTTTTTCAAAATTCATGTGAAATACAAATTATTTGATGTTTTTTCGAAAAGATAAAGGTAATAAAATAAATATGTATGTACCTATACAGATAGACATAAATATCAAATAATTTGTATTCCACGTGAAAAGGGGAAGGGATTATTTCCTTCCCCTTTTTGGAAAACTTCAATTTTCGAGAAGGGGAAGTGAATAAATATATATGTATATAGAATGTAGATAGACATATTTTTTCGAGAAGGGGAAAGGAATAAATATGTATATAGATAGACATAAATATCAAATAATTTGTATTCCACATGAAGTTTTCCAAAAAGGGGAAGTGAATTGTAGTTTGTGCAACTAGTGTGGATATGGACAGTTCACACGAGTCGAACAGTATATTTTTTCTACGACCCACTTAAGAAAAAATCTAGAAAATAAACATTTAATTAAACTATAATATAATCCAAAAATCAACACTACCTAAAATTTTATGAAAATTACTATTTATAATACAAATATCAACAATAAAAGTAACTGACCAAGTGCGAGTCGGACTCGCGCACGAAGGGTTCCGTACAATTATCTATAATAAATATTCTGCTAAATATTTCAAGCGTCTACCTGTTGTCGTTATCAATATCGAGCAGAATAATTATTCAGAAATAAAATTAAATCGAAGTCTGGGCTACCGCGTGAGAGGCTAATATTTACCACTGGACTACCGATGAATATACTAACCACCTATCTATAGCGTCGAATGTATTACATAATCTTATAAAAAGTGACGTTTGTCCCCTTAAATATTCATTTTGATTTTTGAGATGATAATGTGTTATACGTCTCCTTTGCGGCTAAGCGAATATCTGGTGGAGTATTATTTATTGATTCATCACTGGAATCACTCATTTTTACTAATATTTTTCTTAAAAACTAGAAATATTTTGACAAGTTATTTTGACGTTTCTTTGAAATTGAAAAAAAGATGAGTTGACGGGTACTAAACGCAAATGCTGATTGGTGGATTTCATATACATTCTAGGATGTAAAGTTCACGGGGTGTGCACTGCTAATTGCAGCTTTAGTCCCAAGTTTAGTTGTGATATTCCGATAGATGGCGTTGTGAGACGTACCTTTTCTCTAACCGTATGTTCTGTGATCTCCGGTTCTGTGTCCCTAACCTTTATCTCTGCATGCATGCATCTGTCTTAGTCAGTGTTGACAGTTTAGTAAACAACGTGTTTTTCCTACGATCACTACTGAAAGTAGGCTTTTGCACACTCAAATCTAACCGCAAAGTTGATGTTTTCCGCGAGCTGTCATAATTTGACATTATTGGCGCTCTTAAGCAGAAAGTAACTTTGGCGCACGCCTAATTTTATTTATAGATAAAAGAGAGCTAGTAGATATTTTAATATAAACTGTAGAATAAATAAATATTTTAGTTGATTTTCTAATATGTTAAAGCATCCAACAGTATTTTCCGTAATAATATAATGAGAAATAGGGAAATCTAAAAGATATCTGACATTAAAGTAATAAATATCTGACATTAATGTGATAAGTGTTGCCTACGTACATAGGTACACGAAACTGCTAAGAACAAACAATGGCAATAGGTAGGCAACACAACATACTTGCAATCACCAGAAAGATTTGACATTTTCTAACCTTTCAGAGACATCTACCTCAGGCATAAACATAAAAAATTGCCAAAATTGTATCTTTAATTTTAATTTAGTTAATAAGTAAAAGGTATGTTTGTTTATTATCGTTCTGTATTCCGTTCAAATAAAATTTAAAAAAGTTGTAATTTATTTAATGAACTATAATATTCATACAACCATAAAATCATAAATCTTTAAATCATAAAGTCTATTGTCATAAGTAGGCAACACAACATACACAATTAATCTTTTGTCTTCGAATAGTAGGCTTAATATGTCAAATAAACTTCCAATATTGTGATGAAAGTAACACGTTTTTAATAAAAAATTAATTTTATTTTGGTGTGATCGTAGAAAAAATCTTGTGTGTATTTCGAGCAGAAAGTCCTTTGGTAGTCTCGACAGATTGCCGCGCTCCGCTGACGCGTCGCGCGGCAACTTTCTGTCTCGACTGCCAAAGTACTACTTTCTGCTCTTGATACACAAATAGCTATTATTGTATTGTGTGCTAGAAACATTGTGAAAATTTGAAATCAAAATGGCTAAAAGACTACAACGTGTTGTGTTCCGAGGTGTAGTGATAAAACTTCGAGAAGGTAATTACCTTTTACGAGATTACCTTTGTTCTAGATACTTTTGTTCCTATCAATGAGTTTTTATATAGGTTATACTTGTATTATTTTGTATAATTGTTAATAATACAAATGGATAATATACCGATGTTCTAAAATAATAGTTTTTATTTTTCCCACTATTTGGTTTGTTTTTATTGGGAATTAAACCACAAATGAATTATAAGCATTTATTCATTTATAATATCCTCCTCACACCCTTAGTTAGAAAAAGTAACAAATCAATTACACCTTGTAACCTCCGACTCCTTTGTGGTTTAATTTCCAGAAAAACATACAGAAGACATTTTTCCACCACCTATGGTACAAGAAAACCACACAATTAATTTAATTTTCCCGGGTAAAGATACTTGAAAATGTACAGAATACTGTCTTACCAGACACGATTTTATTTATCAAATTAAAGGTTAGTTATATGTCAAAATAACAAATAAAATATCGACATACCCAAAACCCGGATATACGTCACAAACGATGACGCACACCAAAAAGGCTGTTATATGAACTATATATGAAATCATGTCCGTTCAGGTAACCGAAATGGCCTAGGTACATTTTCATTCTGTAAATTGTGCAGAAACTGGATAATATACATGTGGGTGTATAAAATAATAGTTTTCATCACAATCCAACACATTTCGCTTCCCGACCAACTGACACACATCAAAGTGTAACTAGAACCAAAACCTAACCTAACTTACATGAACCAAATGAAACACAACAATGTAATAAACTAGAGAGGTTAAGCTTCGAAGTATCATTTCATTTATTTTAAAGTAATAATATATAGAAATGTATGGATAAACTATGTGGTCCAGCTTTAAGTCTAAGTAAATCTAAGATAAGTATTATATTCTAAGGATCCTTAATATTCCAATTTTTATGATTATAAATGCAAATCATTTTATACTGTTATATATTCATGTAATCTATTACAATGCAAAATTAATTCAACTAAAAGAAAATAAACACCATTCGACAACGCCGCTAAATATATCACCTGATCACACAACAATCATGATTGGTGAACGTGTGGTATCTAGACATAAGATTTTAGTGTGTAGTTGTATAACCTATAAACAAGTGTCGAGTGAAAATAATTATTATGCTTAAAAATATTTCTGAAAATTGGCCAAATTTAAGTATTTTCTTCCGGTTTTTTTTGTGAAACAGACTTACATTTAGTTAAAGATAATAAATAACCTTCACAGTTTAAAGTGAAAATATTCATAGTATAATAGCATTAAATGGTGTTGAAAAAGTATCATTTTTTGAACTAAATTCGTGATTTTTTAATTTCTGAATGATCCAAGGAAATTTTTGTTCTAATCTACTATATTTAAGGTGAGCTATCAAACAAATTTAAAATTAACATAAAATTCCGAGGGTCGCCAAGTCTACCAGAACCGTAATTTTCATTGTATCAATATAATTCAGTTAAAAAAAAAACCTTCTGGGCAATTTTATCTAACAGGAACATTTTGAACCACGACTTGAGAGGAGTTTTTCGCAGGGGTATATTAAAACTAAAAATATTGACTAAATTGAAATCAATATAGTATATGTGAATATGGTTTGATTGATGGGCATTGATTTGTTTAATAACAATAAAAGTCAGAGAGGTACATTGACTTGATCAAACTTTTGACAGACTTTTATTACAAAAAAAATCAGTTATGACTGATGTTTCTACGAAAATAATATTTAATACAAACAATACAAACTTTTTCACTACTACGCAACGCGGATTAGTTGTTATTTTTGCAGTTTGACTGATGAGAAGAAAGGTAAGGTAATAAGTGCGGGAAATATTAAAACATGTTTGAAAGAATTACAAACAGGCATCATGGCGCGCAGTGCAGGAATCTCAATTCTCAAGCGCGCCCCTACCAATGCATAAATGTTAGACTTTCAGCCTCACGGTCGAAGTAGAAACTACGTACTTTCTGCCGCATAATTTAAATGAAAATCATTTAAATTGCTGCTTTTATTTCAGAAACGTTTTATTTGTGTTTGAAAATGACCTTGAAGTGAAAACAAGGAGCATAGTCCCAGTTTATTTTGGATTTTTTGCTGCTGATGTGGTAATTTATTTCTAAAACATTTGGAGACATTTGAACAATTTCGTACTGGTTGTAATTACTATATATTCAAATGAAATCGTAAAGTCGACAAATGCCGAGGATTGTTACTTTACGCTCTAGCGTAAAAAAGGAATCTTTTTCGCTCGCTTATATCATCAAATTTGGTGTGATTAGCCATGACGACGAAAAACAATAAATTAACGTCAATTTACCAGATACTATATACTTTATCAACCATTTTAATCGGCATTATTAATTTCTCACAACATTATAATAATTTTTATAACAATTTATTTAATAATTTAAGAGAAATTAAAAGGTGAATTTCAAAAGTCATTGTTATTGTTGATATCTCGGGCACGCCTCTACCTAGATCGACGGCGAATCGACAGATTCTGACTAGTCTGAACAATTCAGTAGATCTTTTTAACGCCATAAAGAAAAAGCATTCAAATACTCGCGAATTGAAATAGGTACTTAAATAGATAATAAACCAGAAAAACACAAAATGGTTATTACACGTTTTTCATATCATTTGGGAATTTCATTTTCAACCTTCAGTAATGGAAGAAATTTCTTCTGAATCAAAAATTGCAATAAATACAGTTGGTCCGGTGAATCTTTTCCCATGTATGAAATTATTCACATACTACTTTTTGTAGTACGTCTCTTTTCTACTCACAGAATCTAAACCCCCGAAATGAAACCGTTTGTTCCATCACAACATAATATAACAGACAGAGATAGCCATATGATGAATGTGGGTGATTAGGTGTAACCCACACAACAGAAGTTCTGTGGTGTAACCGCGAATTTGTATATTGACAGACCAAAGACTTTGTTTACATTTTTATTTTACATTTTTATCCATTTTTTTGCCCCTTGCATATACATTTATTTCAAAAACAGTTGTTATAACGACTAACTTATACCTGAGTGTTCGAATTATTGTGGTAAGTAAATATTATTTATCTACTTTTTATTTATTTACTTCGTAATGAAAACTAACCTTAAATTGACATTTCATTATGATTCTGGATAGAACTCCATCAAACTGAAATATATGAAACATATTTTGCTGCCACCAATGTAGAAAATATTGACCTCATTTTCCGAAAGACCAGAACTATTTATGAATGGTTTTTATTTTTAGAATATGCCTGGAAAAACGTTGAATTCGCAAGCACAGGAGCTGGTCCTGAATGTGTTGGAGTATTTTGAGCTAGAAAAAAGAAATGGAGGACCTTTGGAACCACTTTCATGTGTTCAAGAGGTAACATAAATATTTAAGTGCATAGACGTCAAAAAATAATAGTTCAATACTATTAAACGCTTTACAAAATTAGAAAAATTAATTTCCAAAGAGCAACAACTACTTCTCGAGCTATATGCCCCGACAGACATTGAATTACACTTCTAAAGTAAACGGGGTTGGTATTGAACTATTATTTTTTGACGTCTATATATCACGCTTTACTAATAAGACAATTATTTACAGTTAGCTGTAATTAAGTAAATTTAAGTGCATGCTTGTTTAGCAATATACTTATTATTAAACAATTTTTTTATGTTAGAGGGTAGCTGCTGCTTTGAAAATATCTCGACGAACAGTATATGCTCTAAAAAAAAAGAAAAGAAAATAATCCAATTCTTTCAAGCCCAGGCAAAAGCAGAACTCGTTCTAAAACTAAAACAACTGATCTACCTGAGGGAGCTAAGATGGCAGTATGGAACACATTATATGATATGTACCAACAGAGTAAATATCAAACTATTTAATTAGAATTTTTTGGTAAAATGTAGGTGTAGGTATTTTGTAATGAGTATTCAAATCATGGTATATTCAAGAAAAATTTAGGAAGGTATTTATATAGATTTTAGTAGTTTTGTGACTACATTACAATTTAATTCAACTATTGAATTTACCTTATTTTTGATCAGTCAAGGTTAAAACATTAATGAAATGAACAAACATAATATCATTAAAAATATAGTATTTGTTCAAATTGAATCTGTACTATAATTTTTGTTTTTGTTTTAGAGAAGCATGTTACTTTGACTACCTTAAATTGTAAATTGAGGGAAAGCGAAATTGTATCTATTGGCAAAACATCTCTGAGCACTTTGTTAAAAACATTGGGATTCAAATATAACAAAGATGACAATCGGAGAACTTTAATGGAGCGGACCAGTATTGCAGCCTTGAGAGCCAATTTTCTGCGTAATTATATGGAAAACCTTTCAAGTACTCACCCAAGAGAATTTGTATTTTTGGATGAAACATGGATCTATTCGAAGGGAAATAAAACAAAATCTTGGCAAGACCACAGCACTAAGAGTGTACGTAAACCAGATGGTTATGATGGTAAACGTTTTATAATTGTCCATGCTGGTTCTACCAAAGGATTTGTCTCTGAAGCAAGTTTATTATTCTGTTCAAAATCCAAAGTAGCTGATTACCATGGAGATATGAACAATGAAATATTTATGAAATGGATAAGTACTCAATTAATTCCCAACTTAGAAGCGCCATCTCTTATTGTTATGGATAATGCTCCATATCATAGTGTTCTTTTAGAAAAGCAACCATCTACCAATTGGATAAAAAATGAGATTGTTACATGGTTGATAACAAACAACATTAAGTTTGATACAAAACTTACAAAACCTGAATTGCTACAAATTGCAAAAATGAATGGAAAAGAAAACGTGTATATAATTGATGAGTTACTATGAGAACATGGTCATGAAGTGCTGAGACTACCGCCATATCATTGTGAATTCAACGCTATTGAATTAATTTGGGCAAATTGCAAGTCATATTATAATAAATATATTGGTAAAGATGGGTATTCAGATAGTTCTGTTATAAATATGTGGAAAGAGGCACTGAGACAATGTCATCAAAAAATTTGGGAAAAATGTGTTAGGCATACCCATGAAATTATTCAAAAGTGGTATGCCCGAGAGCAGAATATAGTTGATATTAGCATTCAACCAATTACAATAGATATAAATACTGGTGATAGCTCTGATTCTGACTATGAGAAAAATTAAATAAAATCTATTGTATATATATATGAGTCTTAAATATACATATTTAAAATATTAATTATTTATTTTTACAACCCAAAGGATTTTTATTTTTCATTGTTGAACTGTATGGGTGGGATGGCCCAATAGTAATGGTTGCCAGCCATAACCCTAACAGGGCAATACTGATTTGCAAAGTTTCTACTGAGGAAGCTGTTATTAATACTAACTCTTATGCAAGTAAATTTGCTTAAAAGCAAGTTTGCAGAATAGCCCCATAAAACTCTGGAATACTAACAAATACTCAAATATCCATTACACCAGCTTCAATACAATAATAAATAACGTTCACCGTCATTTTAGCCACATCCTAATTAAACCCTCAATCTACGACCTACGTGTTACTTAATGTATTGATTTATTGCGTTTGTATATGAATGATGACGCATTGGAAATGATTCACCGGATATACTGTAATTGTAACAATAATTGTACTTTCATATTTAACAGCAATAAATAATATGACAACCAAAATGTCAGAGTATTATCTTAAATCATAATCCACTCCTGTTATAACCTAAGATAATATAAAAAACTGTTTTAATTATTAAAAGGGCGACTGTAGAAAAAATTATGTGTGTTTTTCGAGCGTAAAGTAAAATTGCCGCTTTCTCAAGCAGCAATCTGTTACTTTACGCTCTAAATACACAAATAACTATTTTATCGTTTTCCGTTGGTGAGATATTCAGATGTTTCCATACTTTGTATAGAAAGTTACAGTGAAACCTGGTTAACTGAAATCTCATGGGATCAAGATTTTTTTTTAAATATAAAGGTAAGTACTTCAAATTACCCAGTTTTCAAATGCCAGGTTCAAAAGGATAGTCTCATTTACAAAAGAACTTTCCATAACTTATCCAGACCAGATCAGACCAGAGCTCATGTATTCTAAATTATACTTTTCTTTCACCGACAAAAATTTTGAAAACAAATCTCGGCTAAAGAGCGTTACCAATAATAAAATTATTTTGAGTCAAAACTCTCGGGTCGGCCTGTTGAGCCTCAGTCTCAGCTCGAGTGTATTTCCGTGTATTTTTTTGTGGGATGTTGGGATGGCCATGAGTCGGCTTAGACCCGGTAATTATTCCATAAACCTTCTTGGGCAAAATTTATTACTTGATAATCTCTAACCTAGTGGTTTCATCGTAGAAACCATCCTTTTTGTTGTTGAGCACAAAGGCTGGGCATAGGTAGCGCTATTCATTCGTCTATCTACTTTGATGCTTTTCTTCCTCACAGTTCCTTTTTTCTCATTTCGATAGTTTTGTTTGAAACGTTGTTACTAGCACATGTCTTGTCTACTATCAACTCCCGAGTCTATTACCTGATGAATGAATTTGATTTGGATTTTTGTCATCCAAATGTAATCTCCGGAACTTAGCTGAATTTTTCTTGGACAATTAAGGGAAAAACCTATCTTACCAATTCTAGTAGACTTCCTTACTTGTCCTATTTTATTCCACTCTCTATTAATTTATTCTGTCAATTGAATGACGCACAACAGCTGAACCGCTTCAACGTTTTCTGGCGCACTCTCGACCACGCCAGATTCCGCTTCAAGCGCTTTTAAGCGTGACGTCATTACTTATTCGCGAAAATGAATCGCTTTAATCCGCTTAAAGACGCTAGATCGCAAAAATATGGCTTAAGTAATGATAAACATGTGTCAATCTACTTTGAAATGTCATTAATAAACTTATATTTTCTAATATTAATAAACAAAATGATTTTATAATTTTATCTGATTTAAAGTGAGTTTGAATTTTGATATTTCTTATAAATAACATTTCGATTCTTGACCATTATTATTATTACTACTATCAAATACACAATTCTGTACTCGATAGTTATGTTTATCGATACATTTTACAATATTTATTCAATCTTTGATTTTATTAATTTTCTTTTTTTTAAGGATTGTGGTATTTATTTATTTTATTCGATAATAACTATTCATTAATTGATAATTCGTCTCAATAAATAATATGCATTAAAAACGTGAAAAGGGGATATGGAAAATTTGATTTAGAAATGTCGAGAAAATTATTAATCGATAACTAATCGATACAATAGGATGAAAGCGCTCATTAAATCGGACAGTTGTAACTACAGTGAGCTTTGGATAAAGTTTTGTAATCAAATGTTAAACAAAGTGACAGAATTCAGAAAAATTTCCAAATGAACGTGGTAGAAAACGAACATAAAAATGAATCCATCGCTACTGAAAATCCTCATGTAGTTATATTGCACCAAAAACTTTCAAGAAAACCAGATGATAGATACTTGCTAAATATTGGACTGGCTTACCACCAGATTGGTTATAAAGTTACAATTTTGACATCACACTTCGAGAAAGACCATTCCTTTACAGATATGCAGGTAATTAATTTAGCTTTTTTTATTATTTTTTTTTTTCTTCAAAAAGCTGTGAATAAAACCAAAACTACTTTTAATAATATGAGAGAAATTAATTCGAAAAATACTACTACCTATTGATTGACAGTTTTCCTGTCGTTAACAAAGTTTAATTACAGCTTCGTCTTTTTACCAAGATTAATTATAAGAAAATTTAAAAAATGTTTACTAATTTTAATAAAACCATTCACAGGGTTTAGCAAAACTTGATTTTCGTTTAAAAAACTTGTCATGCTAGATTTATTCGTTTTTTAATTTAATTTAGAAATGGAACTATTTTATTGTGACTAAGTCACCTCATCTAGAGGCTTTTGTATACAGTACAGGGGATTCATTAAGGGAGCCGAAAGCCGTATATCCTAGAATTTTGTAAAAAAAATTCTTAGTAGAAAATTGGCCCTAAAAAAGTGATTCAAAATGTTTTTGAGTCCATGGTTTTTCGCTAGGTGGCGCAATCTACCACTTACAAAATATTCCCCAATTTGGGTTGGTGAAAAATATCAACTTTAGAAACTACCTTATTCTTATTCCTTATTCTACAACTTTTGTTAAAGTCATTAACACGTTTTTATTAGCTTCACCTGTACGTTGAAACAAAGAGCAAGTGGCTTATTACTGTTAGTAGTTCCCACCACTTTAAGTACGTTCGTTGGCCGATCGGGCTAAGGCTCTGGTCTTCACTGACGTCAACTTCACCGGTCGTGGGTTCTAATCCCGACCACTGCTAAAAAAATTTGTTTTCAGATAAAATATGCATCAAGTATTCGGGATGGTGGATACCAAGGATTTTAAGATTATCGACGTTTCGAGAAATTTGGATGGTCCTACGATTCTTGTTATTTTCTCCTGCTCCTAAGGCCAATATAGTAATAATTGACGACAGTATTATAAGCCTTTATCTTCTGAAAAATTTCTCCAAGCATAAAGTATTTTTCGTAAATACTTTTCGAGAATTACAAAACACAGACCCTTCCTACGAGAACACCAGAATCCATCCTTCTTCATGTGAATGGATAAATCTAGCCGATGAAATTATTGTGAAAAGCAAAGGATTCGCTGAAATACTGATAAAATCTCAACCTTCATTAAAAAAAAGACCGAAAATTTTGTATCCTTCCATAGATTTGGGTTTATGGAGAGAGCCGGGAATAGAAATACAAAGAATAATACCAGACTTAATGGACGATTCAATTGTATTTCTTACAGTAGGTAAGTTTAGAAGATCATCAAATTTCAAACTGGCTTTGGATGCGTTTGAAATTCTCTTGCGATTGATAGATGATGAAATTATAACCAAACCGTATCAACTGGTTATCGCAGGAAATTGCAAGACATCGAAAGAAGAAATTTATTACAGCGAACTAAAAGAGGTCGCCGAACAAAAATTATGTGCGGCACAAATAACTTTTTTAAACCAACTACCGATAATACACGAAAAAACATTAATAATGGAATCTACTATAATGATCCACCCTGCTATAAATGACGTTTACTCTGACTTTATTCACAAAGCTATGTCGCTAGGAAAACCAATAATAGCAACAAATAAAGGAATCGCGTCTAAAATACTCGTACACAAATTTTCGGGGCTAATAGTTGAACCTCAAGCCACAGTAATAGCCCTTGCTTTGAAAAAATTAATGATTAATGCAGAGTTGAAAGTTTTTTTGGGCAATGCAGCTAAAGAGACTTTCGATAAGTCGCATTCATTTGAAGCTTTTTGTGGGGAAATAAGACAGATTATGGAGAGCCCAATACAAGATTTGTTAAGCTCTTTACGAAGTGGTGAGAATATACCGATATCTAATAATTATTGTGAGAACGATTAGTTAAATTTAAATTATTGTTACAATTTCACTCAAAATGTTCCTTGCTTATGTGGTTATCTAATATTCAATAAAGTCATTTGAAAATAAGCTTGCATTTTTTACCTTCATGTGTGGCATAAAGAACTGTGGGGATAAGAATTTTATCTCAAATTATAGGTAAAGTTTGACCAAAATCAATTGCAGAAGCTAAATCACGTGTTCTTCGCCTTAACCGACTTTTTCCTTTGGTCGGAAAAAGTGTTTGGTTCCGGTGGACCAGGCAGAAATCTACGCTATCGACACGTGTTTGCAAATGAACCTCGAAAGAGGGTATAGAGGCCAAAATATCCTTAGGGGAAACCGGACATCCCCTAGTACGGGACACTAAAGGTATCTGCAGTTTAGAGACACTTGGCAACGTGGAAACTATGATTTTTTCAATGATTCAGTCTAGTCAAACGACGCCTCAAAAAAGTTTGTCTATAGATTCAGTTTATATCATGTTATTGTCGGAAGAAGACGTTTTTAGTGTAGTGAATGTGTTCCTCGAAATTTTTAAGAAGCTGTTATTGGGTTTTGGCTGCATTCATCGTCTATATTACTTTCGATTCATCCACCATTAAAGAATATTTACCACATAAAAACATTTGGGTCTGATTCCGTAGTTTGTTGTAAAACATTTTTTTAAATGAAATAATAGTTGCATGGTATCGGACACTAAATAGGCGCCTTCTGCCGGTTCATGTTGCATGCACATCTCAAGAAAATATAGAATTTTTTAACTGTGATGACTGTGCACATTAATTTTATAACATTAATTTTGATTGTTGAGAATGTGTCTTTATTTAAAAATGATTTTATAGGGGATAATACTTAATGTTCTTGTTTTTCAGAATGTATTATTACTGTCCGGTACTACGGGATACTTTTTGAAATAAGCATTTTGTTACTTTTCTCTCAGTGACATTTTTTATAAAAATTTTGATATAAAATATGAGAGTGAGTGTTTATTTATTGATGAAAACTTATTGAATGATTCTCTCAAACGATCAATTGTGACACATTTGTTGTTTTAAAAGATTAAAATTTGCCAAAAAAACAAAGGTGTCACATACTAGGGGACTTTCTCCTATACTCTCAGATAGTCAGTCAGCACTGAAATCTTTAGCCTATCCCCAGTTCAGATCTAGACTGGTCTGGGACTACCTACAAAACTCTTAGAAATGTGCTTATTAAAAAAATAGGAATGGATCAATTTTTAATTTTATATAATGACTTTTATAAGCCCACCCCAGTCATAGACTCCCAATTTACGGATGTACTCCCTTTACCATACCAGAAATCTATCATGTATCAAATCTAGCAAAGAATAATAAAGCACCAGGTGATGAAAACATATTTTTAACGAATTTTTCAAAAATTTACCCCTTTGATTGGATATTCTATTGAAAAAATATATTCAATTGAATCTTATATGAAAAATGCCATTTACATGTGCAATTACTAAAATTATTCACTTCCATAAAAAAGGCCCATTAGGCGACCCAAACAATTACCGCGGCATAGCGCTTCTTAACAACAAAACAAAACTGTTTACACAGCTTATCAATAACAAATTACGCAGAAAACTGTGAAATACTACCAGAATGCCAAACAGGATTTCGTAAATCTCGCTATTGCAATGATAACATTTTTGTATTCCATATAATTATTAATAACAATGTACGTCTATCCTCAAGGAAACTTTTTGTTTTATTCGTTGATTTTAGAAAGGCTTTTGATTCATTATATTATAGCGTACTCTGGGAAAAGCTTCATTTACAAGGCGTTAGTTCAAAATTTTTTAGAATTCTTCTTTCCTTATATAACTTTTTTTCTATAGAACACAACGGCAATGACTCAGATGAAATTGAAATAACGAGAGGGGCTTTACAAGGTGACTCGCTCATTCCACTTCTTATTCCATATTTATTTCTGATTTCAAAAAACATAAAGGTAAAGTCCGTCCGGAAATATGAGATTCTTCCTTAATAATATTTAATTCTTTGTTATAATTATTGATATATTGATTTTAATAGAAACGGACCAGCTTTACACCTAAATTGTGGTTTCATAAATAATTCCTTAACAATAGGGTGTTATTTATCTTAATCGGAGATTATAAGGTTAGGATCCTATATTTCCGGGCGGACTTTAAAGGAGTTACTAGATGATCAACTAAAATCAACATGTTAATGTATGCGGACGACTCTTTGCTGACTAACAAATTGGAATGTATCATAATATAAAAATCTTAGAGTCATACTGCAATAAGTTCAATCTGGAAGTTAACCATTCCAAAACAAAAGTTATTATTTTTTGCAGAGAATCTAACTTGGGCAAACAACCACAATACACATATAAAAGTTTTAAAATAGATAAAGTGAATTCCTACGAGTATCTAGGTAGGTTAGGTTAGGATCAAGAACCGTGAGCAAAAAGCAAGATTGTCCCAAGGTTTAGTCCTAAAAACCATAAATTCATCACACATATCAGATATAAACTCAATTAAAACTCTAAATAAAAACGAAGTCATACCCACTTTCACATGCTAGTAGTATTTGATCCCTACCTTACATAGAAGCTGAAAAATGCGAAATAATTTTTGGAAAACCTACTTTTTTTACAAAACTGTACAGCCGCATATTATGATGTAATCCGAACTGAGGTTAATATTTGTAAGTAGGATATTTTATTATAAAACAAGCTATAGAGCTTATGAATAGAATATCAAGTCATGAAAACAGCAGCACCCACAAAGCACTTGTCCGTTTTAAAAAAATGTATATATATAGTAAAATTAATACCTATTTAGAGGTACCAGCCGTTTTAGTAACTTAACGTATGCGGCTTCTTGAACCATCTTAACCCGCATGAAAAAAATTAGGTTATGACCTTTGTCATGTCAAATGCTTGACATATTTCTTATTGCATTGGCGTAGTGACTTGAAATTTCATATTATCAGTGGCGGTTTGTAATAATACAAATTAATTTTATGAAATTCATAAAATTCTAAAGATGTTGACATAATAAAAGAATATAAAAGAAGCGCACTAATTTTAAAAACATTGTTTTATTAACTAGATACATAGTTTTCTTAAAAAAATATGGCAATTCAGAGTTCGATTAAGTACAAATTCTAGATTTAAAAAAAATGACAACGTGATCTTCAAGGCAAAGTTTAATTAGTTTCTAAATCAGAATAACTTTCGGAAAGTGATAGTTCATCATCGGATTCATTGGATACAGAGATCACCATAGGTTCGATGTTTAGTAGGTCCAGTTTGTTTTCTACTTCCCATGCTTCAGAAATAATTTTCTCTGTATGATTTATGTAATTCTGCCAATGTTGCTCCGGTACATTTTTTACAACGTCATTCCATACTTTTAAGACTTCAGTAGGTGACCTTGCAGTTTTCGTAATAGCTTGGTCATAATGCCTTTTAGTTTCTGACCATACCATTTCGATGGCATTAAAATGGCAATGATAGGGTGGTAGCCTGAGAACACAATGACCATGCTCGGCAGCGTATTTGTCTAAATGATAATTTTTTTCTGGCAAAACTTGCTTTTCAATTATATTCCAAACAGCATCCTTTAAAATGTGATCTGGAAAAGGAATATTCTTTTTTTTGAGCCATTCTAACATGCGTGTTTTACTCCAACTTTTTCTTGGGATTTCTTCATCCAGGCGACTGTGATACTTTGCGTTATCCATTATAATTAACGATGGTTCTTCCAAGTTTACAATTAGTTGCGGTTTAAACCAATTTTCAAAATTTTCGTTTGGATTAATAAGTTTTTTGGATTCATCAGAATATCGCATTTTTATATCTTATTTGGCGTTATGACATTAACATGAAATCAAAATTTGACGTAACTTCAAAAACGTGACATCTAATAAATTAGTTACGACGTTCATTTTTGTTGGTAATTTTTTGTTTCAACCGATTTATTAATAATAAATAAGGATGGTCTTATTCTAAATGGGTATAAAATTTACTATACCTTGATAAGAAACAAACAAAGACAAAGCAATTTGTTAAAAAATAGTAACCGTAATGAAATTAATAAAAATTTTGTTTCCCTCTGTATGTAAGTAGGTAGGTAGGTAAAAAAATTACGACATCATGAATAATCTGTCTACACCATAGGTAATTCAATTAATTTTAAAATATATTAGGTGTAAGTGTTAAAATTATTTATTTTGTATATATAATCATTTAATAGAAGGTGTAATGTAAAAATTTACAGAATTTGTAGTTTTTAAACTTCTTTTAAGAATATTTTATAATTATTAGTATTCATAATGAACCAAATGAATTATATAACATTACATGAAAAATATAAACTTACCGAACATATTAACTTATTTTCCAGTGTAGTGAAAACTGTGAAACCACACTATTAACGCACAATTCTTAGGAAATTCTACTTTTATTACACATTTAAATAAATGTTTTTCAATGTTTCAAATTGTTCCGACATGTTTATGGAATAAAGGAGTTAGCTTTAGCTTGTCTAATATGGTTTTTGTTAAGAAAATGACAATTAAAATAACCAGGTACGGCGTAAAAAAATACTTAATTGAATAGATGAGGCTTTTACTTGAAGAAGATCCATACTGACAAGATGAAATAAAAAACAATTTAATTTGGTTAAATCTTCATTATTATTTTTGAACCGACGTTCAAAACTACAAACATAGGTTCAAAAATAATAATGAAGATTTAAACAAATTAAATTGTTTTATTTAATCTTGAAAATACTCAAATATTCAAATAATTTTACAAATTTTAAAAATAGTCACAAAAAAGTATTTATCAAAAAATTCCACACCTGTAATTTTTAACCAATCAAAACGTGTTTTTTTGACAGATCACCATGGCAACGGATGAATTTTAGTGGAAATTTTTCCTCGTGGGTACCCAACAGCGAATTTTACTGGAAATTTTTTGACCTTTATAATGACAGAATATTTGTTTGACAGTCTGGTTTTTATTTGCAAAAAAGCAATTTTCCACCACTTGTAGTTACTCAAAACTTATGTAAAATTAAAGAATATACTGTGTTGTGTCTTGAGATGGTATTTTCGTGCAATTACAACTAACTAGTAGAAATCAACAATTTAAAGGTCTAAATTGCTGCCAAAACTGTGACGCGCTGTAAATCTGTTCATGCAGCGTTCCGAAAAACCTTTAAAATCATGATTTTCTACCACTTGTAGTAAGATCAAGTAACTATAAAATGAAAAAATATAATATTTTAGGTCCCAAAAAGGCACTTTTGAGATACTAAAATCCGTACACTTGACTTCGATTTCCTAGTATTCGCGGGTGTCAACTGCTTAATTTCCTGTCAATAATTGACGTTGGAAATTGAAAAATAAATAATTATTTCAAACACAATTTGGTGGGGAATTTTCTTACCGAATACAACACGAGGTCAAGTTAAATCCGGAAATTTTTTAACCTCTAGTGGTATTACTAGTGAAATTTTTTTATATAATATAAAATTAGGTATTATATAATAGGTAATAGAAACATACACATATTGCAAAAGTGTGGTATGGCCCATATGGGTAGTTAGGTACGTTTTCCCGATTACAGCGTGGCTGAGAATGTGAATAGAATTAATCGAAATACATTTTAATTAAAAATCTTCTATAATAATGCATTACCAATTATATAGGTAAATTGTTTGTCAAATAAAATTATCGGATAAATTATAATATAATAAGATATATTAAGTAGGTATATTGATTTTAATTTAGTCAATATTTTTTGTTCTAATATTCCCCTGCCAAAAACTCCTCTCAGGTCGTTGTACCTGTTATTTTAATAAAATTGTCCAGAAAATTAAAATTGTAGCAAGAGGAAGAAATTATCGAGGGAAGTAACTTTCTTTTTATTGAAATTAGGAAAAAGTTTACAATTATCTAAATCCGGAATACAAATTTAAATTACAATAGTGTGGAATTATACATTGACAGAAATTTGATAATATTTTGGACATTTAAGAAAAAAATTTAAATCTAAAATAAAACAATTAGAGTGGGAATAATATAATATAATATAATAATAATAACAATTACAAAACAATATTAATTCTTCATACTGAATGTGAATAGATAGTTTCCATACCAAGATCATGCTAGGGTAGTGATTCCGAGGTGGGGGTAACGGCGAGTTTGAGCTGGGTTTGATTGGTAGGCATCCCCTTGGGGATGAGTCCAGCATTGTTTGGGTCCTAAACCCATTCGAACATGAGTTTACCATCTCGACCCGAATAGAAAAAATAAAAAAAAATACCAAGATCATGTAACGTAATTTTCATTGTACTAATATAATTCAATTTAGGAAAAAAATCATTTGAATTTTATAAATCAATCAAAAATATTTCAAATTTTATATTTTATATTGTTTTTTAAGTTTATATATATCTACCAATGTTAAAATTTATTACTTTTTCACAATATTCTACCAATAATCTTACCTAGAAGTTCCTTGAAAATGAATACTATGATATTCGAAAGCTCGGAAATAAATTCTTAAAAAAGTACACTCTGGTATTATTGCCATATCCCCACAAACATTCCTTTTATAATAATATATACAGTGCTATTCAAAAGTCCCCTCCCCCCCTCGTATCTTTTGAACGGCTACACTTACATTAATAAAATTTGGAGGGTGAAAATAAAGTGTTGTAAACTTCTCTACGAATGGTAACAGGTGACGTAATAGTAATAGATGACGTCACAGTGCCACTCTGGCCAATAATTTTAAATAGGACCTTATGGCAAGTGATATCTCGTTTGAATGGCATTGGCTACATAGCCATATTAATTTTGTTTGGGTTTAAACTAATTTTGACGGATAAATTAATTAAATACCAAAATTATTGAAATTATTTTTTTAAATTTACTTAATCAAATATCAACAATGGATTCTTATAGCAAGTGTCCAGCTGACCATTTAAAAATGCAGTAGGCACATCTACTTGTTTTAATTTCCAGCCTTTTTGTACTGCTATGGACATAAGAATTCGTATTGTTGAAAGCCTGCTGACTGGTGCATAACTAAACTCACCGCCTATTTCATATGGTTCTTGGAAGCCTCTAGCCACTAATCGGGCCTTTTTAGTGCCATCTTCTTTTAATTTAAAAACCCAACGGGTGTCGATTGCAATCTGATTATTTGGTATTTGAGCTGGAGTCCAAGTAAGTATTCATCTTTTGATATGAATTTAATTCTTTTTGGATTGCTTCATTCCATTCTGGACAATTTTGGCTTCATTATAGGTCTTCGGCTCTTCATATGATTCAGACAATAAACAATAAGCTTCATAAATTTCATATTCATCTAGATGTTTTGGTCTTTTAATTTTTCTTCCACTTCTAGTTTGAATTTCATTTTCCATTACTTCGTCGTTGTCATTTTCAATTTCTTCTTCGCTCTCTTTATAACTTTCCTCACTGTTTTCTTCTCTTGGGTCTTCTGCATCATGAAATTCCTCTTCATCTGTTTCTTCTTCGTTTGATTCATATGGTTGAATTTTTGATTCAACTTTTTCTTCATTTGTATTTTCATGATTTTGTTTGTATTCTAAAATACTTTCGTCAAAACGTACGTCCCTGGACTTGATAACATTATCTTCTGAAGGTAACCAGAGTCTATAGCCACCTCCACAGTATCCCACCATCACAACTTTTTTCGCCTTTGCTGAGTATTTGTTTTGCAATATATACAACAATTGTCTTGGGGGTCCCTACAACTGTGTGCTTCATCCTTCTCTTTACCGCAGTTTATACACAGCACAACAGAACCGCGGCATTGCTTAGCGACATGTCGATATCCTAAACATTTAAAGCATTGAGTTACTCTATGTACGAAGGGGTCAACACGGCATGAAAATGAATTAATACAGATGTGGGTAGGGAGTATGCTCCCCTCGAAAGTAACGATTACCGTTTGTCTTGGGACTAACACTGTTTCACCGTTGTTGAGAATTATTTTTTTCACCCTATACACTTCTGTTATGGTTACCGGAGACAAAAAATTGCTAAATAAATATTGTTCATCAAAGCTAGTGTCCACGTCTTTAATTACTCCCTTCCGAGATAATAAATTATTTGGGATATAAGCTCTTAGATTTTCACGTATCAAATTTTCATTAGTTACCAATTTATTTGCATCATAAATACTTTTTAGTTGAACCCTAATTCTTTTTTTACCAACTCTGTCTATTTTACTAATGTTTTTAATATTTAACTTTTTATGAAGAACATGACCAACTGCCATCGGATGTAGTCTACCAATATTTTGGTCATTCACCTTTTCTATAAATACATAGACAAATTCCGAATACAGGTTTGGTTTTTGCAAATTAAAGACCTTACTTTTTTTGTCTGAAGCTGTTGTTAACTACCGTATTATTTTCTCCTAGCTGTGTATTATTTTCTTGGAGATGATCGGAATTATTTTGTGGTGAATGGTCTGTACCCCCTTGTCGGGGGGAGGGTCCTCGTCCTTTTTTTTAAATTGTTATAATTCATGCCATTCTGGACACTTTTTGTCTTCATTATAGGTCTTCGGCTCTTCATATGATTCAGACAATAAACAATAAGATTCATAAATTTCATATTCATCTAGATGTTTTGGTCTTTTAATCTTTCTTCCACTTCTAGTTTGAATTTCATTTTCCATTACTTCGTCGTTGTCATTTTCAATTTCTTCTTCGCTCTCTTTATAACTTTCCTCACTGTTTTCTTCTCTTGGGTCTTCTGCATCATGACATTCCTCTTCATCTGTTTCTTCTTCGTTTGATTCATATGGTTGAATTTTTGATTCAACTTTTTCTTCATTTGTATTTTCATGATGTTGTTTGTATTCTAAAATACTTTCGTCAAAACGTACGTCCCTGGATTTGATAACTTTATCTTCTGAAGGTAACCAGAGTCTATAGCCACCTCCACAGTATCCCACCATCACTGCGTATTTCGCCTTTGGTTCAAGTTTATTTCCCCTTGGTAGTTGAACATACCATGCTCGACAACCAAAAACTTTTAGTTTACTAATATCATTACGGCCATGCCATTTTAGTGATGGGGTTTCTCCTTTACCGAGGACTGAGATAGGTGTTCTATTTAACTCGTATACTGATGACATTAATGCTTCTCCCCACAGTGTTTTGGGTACACCTGCGTCGATAATCTCAGTCCTGACCATATTCAAAAGGGTTCGGTTCATGCGTTCTGCTTTACCATTCATCTGCGGACTATAGGACATAGTATATTCTAAATGAATGCCCTTACTTTTGGCAAAATCTTTAAAATTACGTGATGTGAATTCACCACCATTATCCAAACGAAATCTTTTAATTTCAATACCAAATTGTCTCTCAGTTTCATAAATATAATGAAATAGATTTTGTTCAACCTCATTTTTGTTTTTCAAAATTTTTACGATAAGGAAATGTGAAAAATCATCCAAAAGATAACCTGATAATATTTTCCTCCAGTTATTGTACAATGCGTTATTGGTACGCATAGGTCACTGTGCACAAGTTCTCCTATATGTGTTGCACGTTTTTCATTTGGTTGGAATGTTGGCCTTGTAGCTTTTCCTTCCATACAAGTAGGACAAATCTTTTTGGGAACGCCTAATCCAAGTTGCCTCAAAGCTTCTTTTCCAGCATGTCCTAATCTTTGATGCCGTGTTTCAGCGTCCACACTAACATGACAATTTTGATTCATCACATTGTCTATATACAATATATACAGTCCACCTTTATTATGACATTTAAGGGAGAAATTGGGTCCACAAATTTTTGTGTTTTCTTTTGTTACTATATTCTTGTGTCCTTTTTCAGTTATTTTTGATGCTGAAATGAGGTTATGCTTCAAATTTGGAACAATGAGGGCTTCGATGACAATACTCTGACCCTGGCACTTTGCATTCAATTTTCCCAACTTGTTTGACTTCAAAATTTCACCGTTTGCTATGTGAATAAATATGTAATTGTCCAATGTCTTGACATTAGTCATATGGGGTTCTAGATTTTCTTTCACAAAGTGATTACTAGCTCCCGAGTCCAATACAAAGCTAATACGTCCAATATTTACATCTGAGTCACACAAATTAGCAGCATAAAGAACAACTCGTTGATCACCATCAGCTGTATTTGCTTGTTGTCTGTTTTGTCCTTGATTAGGTCTAAAACCACGTCCCCGACGTCTAGAATAATTTCCTCTAGAATAGCCTCTGTTTTGATTTCCGGAGATTCCTCCTGAATTATTCGGAGATCCACTATTTACATCATTTCTTTTAGGACAATTTGCTTGGAAATGGAATTTACTACCACATGCAAAACATGCTTTTGTAAAAGCTTTAAAACTCACTTCATTATTATCTCCATGTGCATTGGCTAGTCTAGATTCTAGCTTTAGCCCTTCATATAGCAGCCTGGCCTTCACAAAATCCATTTTTACTTCACTAACTGTATTAAATTTGAATGGCAATGATAACAGTAAGTGGCACACACGATCACTCTCATCAATAGTTGAACCAAGATCTTTAAGGTCACGTATTATTGAATCGAATTTCAAGAAATGGTCCTCCAAACTTTCATTGATTCCAGAGCGTAAACTGAACAATTTTCTCCACAAAGATAATTTAGTAAAATAACTTGTTCTAACAAATATATCTTTTAGAGCTTGTAATTTCTCTTTTGCAGTAGCACAATCTTTAACAATGTCCAAATGCTTATCTGACACACCCTGAACGATTATGGACTTTGCTTTAGCATCAAGTCTCCTGAATTTTTGTTGCTCCTCAATTGATGCGGTCGATGGTGGCGGATCATTTTCAATAACATCATTACACTGTTCTTTAGTTAGCAAAGTCAAGATGCGAAATCTCCAGTTGTTGAAATTATTCGCTTCCAAAATTGGCACAGAAAGACTACTCACAGCTGCCATTTTGTTGCTGCACCTTTTTCACTTTTTGCAAACTTTTCGCGATTACGCTAAGAAAAATTACCCAAAGTTTACCCAAGGTACAGTTCTGGGCCCATAACCTGATTGATGTGGGTAATTAAAGGCTTATTATTAGTTTACAGATTAATTTATTAATCCAATTAACAATAAATATATGCAGACACAACTACAATCTGCTACTGACTGACAGTGACAAGCTACGACATACATGACATATATGATTTTCTAATTTTACTTAACATCAACCCCCTGTAACAAGTCTATCGACCTGTTTCGATTTTATAGAATAAATCCTTTTAATTACCACTCATCGTCACATTAGCCACTTCCAATTATAGTTCTGTGATCTCAAATTCTCCTTCTCCGAACTCTAAGACAATTATTGACGTGTGCCAACGGTGGCTTCCATTTTTTCAATGCCACGAGGGACAGCCCTTTCTGCTATCTACCCTCTTCGAGGAAAGACCTCCATTTTTTTTATCGCTTTTATACCTTTACTATCTAATGAATTTTGCTGTGGTAAGTTCAAAATCATAATTTATAATTAATAAGCTTCTTTAAAGTACTGTCTGTTCCAATCCGAAGAATCTTTAATGTTTAAACTATCCGCCAACTGTTCTGTATTTACAGCAGAACTAGTGGCCATTTATATAAGGCTTTAAAATGGATCTCTGAAAAATGTCCAAACTTCCAAGATTACATTATATTATCGGACTCCAAATCTGTACTACTATGCCTACAAAATCACATTGAACATCTTTATTCTAATAAAATTATTGTAGATATCATCAACATATTAGTTCAGTTACACAATTCAGAAAAATCTGCCACATCCATGTGGGTGAAGGGTCATTCGAATATTCCAGGAAACGAAACTGCCGATAAATTAGCAAGACAGTCAACATATTCGGGGACAAAACAGGACATATTGCTTAAATGGGATATAATTTCAATAAGAAAAAAAGCCGTACTGGAAAACTGGAATATAGAGTGGTCTTCTTCCTGCAATAACAGCAATAATACCTATTACAAAATATACCCTTCGCTTCCTAAACTTCATTTCTCTGAAGGAAGCCATCCCATCAGAAAAATCAACACAATGTTTTACAGATGTCTTACGGGCCATGCGGACGTTAAAGTTAAACTCTTCAGAATGAAAATTTCAGATACAGAGTTATGTGAATACGATGGAAGTCTGGATGACCTGGAACATTGTTTATTTGGATGTCATCGCAATAGTCATGCAACCCAATACCTCAGAAAAGGTGTCCCTTCCGCTAAACGTCCCCTCACTATTTTATTTCCTCCAAACCTCCAGAACCTCCAAACTTAAAAATGTAAATAGTATCATTGTTTAATAATATAGAAATAGTCAAACGCTGTAGAATTCTTATTTGACGTCCCTTCTCTCCCCACTAACATTGTAATGGTACCGTCACATCTAGTGGAAACTAAACGAATCTCGTAGATCTTGAAAATTGCCATCTTGAATCAGAATACGGTGGCACGAGAAAAATAAACAGACAAGTTACATTACGAGGGCAATTAGAAATGATGTTGCCAAAAATATCAAATGGAAAAAACAAGTTAATTTCAGAAATGGAGATTGATGTTAGTGAAAATATTGTTGAATATGGAATGCGAAATATCTGATCCATACCACAATAATAATGATTTTATTCACCATATAAAATAAAATGATATGCATAGATGGAGTGAATAAAAAATATAATTTTTATTATTTCTATAGGATCAGTCGGAGATAGAAACATCGAGTGAGGATTAACCGATTTCAAACCTTGAAAATGAGTATTTTCCGATATTAACTAAAAACCCAATATTTCGAATTCTGAATTTTTTTAAATTTTTTTCTCCACTGGCTTTGTTAAAACTTCATTTATTGTATTTCACATACATTTGCTGTTATTTTTATTTAGCTCAATTTTATTTTAATAATGTTTATTTTTTGTTATCTTGATGAATTTTTCAAAAAAAAATTCATTTTCTACGTGTTTTATTTAACTGATTTTCTTGTACATGTAATTTTTTTTATTTACGGATTTTATTATGAACAGTGTAATCCGTTCACTTCTGTTTTTGCTCTATAACTTGATTATCATATTGTAGTTCCGTTTGTTGAAATATTAAAAAATTCCAAGTCATTGTATGAGTAATGCCCAAGTTTTTTTATCTTATAAACCAATTTTTTGAAAAATGGTTGCAAAAATTTATTTTAAAATTCACTTAGTTTTATTTCTTGAGAATATTAGATTAATATTTTATTTAAACAGATTATAACCATAATTATATCAAACTTGAAAACGGCAACAGTATGTTTACCTAAACCATTGTTTAATTTATTAAAGAATGCATAAAATAAACGCTGTTACTGTGTAAAATATATTTTTTGTGGCAAAACTTTTATCGTTTGCCGTAAACAACATCAATAACAATATATTAGGATTTACTGGTTTTGAAGAATTGACAATTTTGTTTGTTTCTTAGGATTCCGATTGTTACATTCTTTGGAGGTTGTCCAGTTTTTAGATAAATTGTTACAATATTGATATATTTGTATTCTTATTAATAATTCCAATATATAATAACCATGGTCTTCACAATTTTTATTATTAGATTGAAACCACTCCGGAATACGAGAAGGTAACAACTGGATCATAAGTTTCTTTAAATTGCTCATGATTTTTGTAGTGGAGTATAGTTCAATATTCAAGGCAAATATGTCTAAACATGCTTTTGTAAAACTTTTCATAAGTTTAGAAGGTGTTTTTAAGCCATTAAATTCATCTAATTTATAATTTTTGAAAATTATGAAAAGTTCATCACTTTCTTCAATGTTATCAAGACCTTCCAGCAGTTCTTTACAATATTCACAATTAAATTTAGAAATAACTTTTTTTGCTAAATATCCAGCGAAATAAACAACACAGCAATCTTCTAAACTTTTGTGTGAATTGGTATTTGTTCTTGGGTGTACGCTCGTATAATAATTATCTACATCGATATTCTCCATTTCTACATTGCGTTCATCTATGTTATTATAATCGCTTTCTTCTCCAGTATCATTCATTATGTTTAATATATCTGTTGTAGGATCTTCAAATATATTTTCGTCATCATCGGGCTTAGAACCGGAGTTCGCAGAAGAAGGAGGCTGCAAGAAATTATTAACAATATTAATTTTAAACGCGGCTCTAAAACATTGTGCTGTGGGGTTGCGATTGTAACCTCCCTTCTGCCTATACACAGAGAACTGATTTTCTAAAGGATCTTGAATGAGGCGACCAGTGAATATATAAGAAGAACCTTCGTTTTTTGCCATTTTCCAAAACTGTTTAACTGCATTGATTGTTAACAAAAATGCATTGAAGCTTTCTGGTCTACTTAAGTTTCCTTTTCTGTTTTGTTTGTATATGTACATCAATAGCCGGCAACCTGCGTTAACGGCATTAATAACATTTTTATTTTTATCACAATATACTCGTTTGAAGGGATTTGACGTCTTTACATGAGTACTATTCAAACCATCAAATAGGTTATTCATGGTTTCTACAAAAAAAGCAGTATTCTCGGCGGTTTTTGATTTTAACTGTCCCGTTGATAACGCTGTCTTAATGGCAGCTGCAACGCTATGGCTTAAAAGTTGAGTTGCTAATTTCACACTCATTTTTTGAAATGCATTCGGATATAAATGTTTATTTGTTAACTTCAAAAGGGCTTTTCCAGTCTTACTTTGTTTGTCAAGTTCGTAAATATTTATTATATCCGAAAAACATATAAATTTTCCATTATATATGAAATTGTTACCTAAGAAGTTGTTTCGTATACATTTAAAAAGATGGGGTACGTCGTAGAATGTAAAAATTTAATGCTTATCTAAATAAAAATAAGGATGTTTTATATTAGTTTCTAGCAGCTTAAACAACTTTTGGTTAACTGTGGAAAGGTTAATGCCTTGGATACTATTGATTTCAAGCACACTGCATTTACTCCCTTTTCTGTTAAAAAATAAGCTATTGGTATTTTCCATCTTGCAAAGATGCCTCTCACAATTAATACAAGGCTTTGAGTAGCCGGTACGGATCTTCTGTCAAAATTTCCAAGATCCTCAAAACCTTCAATTATATCTAGTTTGTTGTTATACACCACATTTTTCTTAATTGCCATTTCGTCCGAACATAAGTATACATTTTTTCTCTGTCGAAGACATGGTTTCTGCCTTGAGCTGAAGGTTTTTGAAAATATTTTGATTAAATCCTGGATTACAGGTGAAATTTCTAAGCCAGTACTTAATTGTCGAAACAGCGGGAAGTTTCACACCTTTTCTGAGAAGAAACTTGTATGTACTTGGCCCTTTGTAAAACAGACTCAACGCCACTTTCTTTTCTGACGGTATACATTCATTATGTTTTCTGTGACGTAGCTGCATGTTAATAAAGGACCGTGTAAATTCCGTTTTGTGGTATCGAGGTGATTGATAATGTGCTGTCATATTGATTTTTGTTAATTTTTTTTCAATGTCCGAACTTGGGTCTTGAGGTTGTTGATTTTCTTGGTAGCAAGTTTAAGTTTATTACGTAATCCATTATTTCCATCAACGTATACGTTTTGTTTGTTTTTTTTTCAACTTCGGAGAATCCGGAAGTAATACTAAACGGTCCAAATATTTTTCCGCATTACCATCATAATCTTCTACTGTTATGGCACGTTCTCTTTGGTTAATATCATGGTTTGATGAACAGCTTTCATTGGCCTCTGTCCCCAGTAATTCTGTATACGGCTTAGGAACAGCAGTAATTGGCAACCTTTTGCCCAATAAACATTTATCATCAAAATAGTAATGGCACAAAAATCTTTTTATCAATTTGTTTGCTTCCAATACTGCAAGTTCTGCATTACCTGCAAAATATTTCGTTTGTAACCAAAAGCGTCATTAAGTTTAATGTAAAGTTCTTCATGTATGTTTGGGGATTTACATCGGAAATGCTTCGTTTGTGAAACTTTCAAATTATGAATTGAAAATTAACAGAATGTTTTATACTAGGTATATAAATGATACTAATGTCATTTCTTGTCCAATTTGGGTTATGCATATTCATTTAATTATTCTGATAATACTATCTTATTATTATTCTAATGGTTTACCTGAATTAATAATCCATTTTCTGCAAACTTCAGGTCTGGTCACCGGGAATCTGAACAACCTTAACGAAGAATCTAATCTCCTTGTCATTCCACAATTGTAATATACACATTTATTTCCAGACATCTTATCTTTAAGTATAATAAAAATACCTGCCTTTATAATAATTCAAAGGTTTTTGTCACTATTAAACTAGAAGAATCTTGTGTAGCAAATACAAACACTATATTTAATACAATAAAAATTAAACAACTAAAAAAGTTAATTATGATAAGTCTAATGATATACATAAATTGCTATTGTCTTATATAAGACAAAACTCGCGTGCCATTCGTTATTGCCATATCGTGTTCACACAAAATTTGAAATCTGTAAAGTTCATTTCGTAGATACCTACTAATTATTCAATAATCACCAATAATCATCTATTCATGAGTGATAACGAATTGTTGCAAATTCTGACCATGAATTTAAAAATGGACCAATTTTTAGATAAATTGTTTAAATTGAAAATTGTATATTTGGCAACAGAGCGTTTACGCCATCTATCGAGGTATTCCGTTTTCTTCAAATTCATTTTCCGTAAGCTTGACTCTATATTATTAAACAATGATAGTATGTATGAGTCTTAGAGTATAACTACAAATAGAGTCCGCAAGTCATTCATAAAACTATCCGAAAAGACGGCTAACATTCTATCGCCAGATAAATGTTTTCATGAATGACTTTCAAGGAGTGGGGAGAATCTGTCGGACAATGGTCGGACATCGGCTGATGTCCATAGGCGTAGTAGAGAAAGAAATTAAATTAAATAAATGTTTTATTAAAAAATTTTTAGTTTTACTTTATTGAGCGATATAATGAGAAAATTTGAAAATAATTGAATGTTTAATGAGGTTTTTTTCTTTAAGGAAATTATATGGGATAAAAATCTTTGAAATAAAACAATGAATTCGTTTAATAAAAAACTGGTTATAATTTGCTGTAAATAATTTTAATACATTTAATTATATGCATATATGTTCCTAAAAAACAGTAGATAGGTATAGCATATTTCACCGAACAATGATGTTAGGTCAATGCGGCCACCAGCAAATTACATAACATTACGCTCGGTGTCATAATGACGTAACAGCGTCGTTATGTAAAAATAGTATATTGTGCAACGAGTGAGAAAAGTACTTTCCCGACATGTTGCACACTATACTTTTTCTACAACTGCACACATTTAAAGAATACAAGTAAAGTAACTTAATATTTATTTTTATGGTTAGTAAAACAAAAATAACACTAAAGTATCCCATCTCTATACTGTTAAATAATTTTATTTAAAATTATAGTTGATGGTGAAATTTGTACAATTTTGTATGGTCAAACTCGGAAACACACGAGTGAGAAAAGTACTTTCCCCACATGTTGCACACTATACTTTTTCTACAACTTGCTCTTTTGACAGAGAAAACATTTTTTCTTCGTTTTCTAGGGGTGGCAAAATCATCACTGCTCAAATCTCCTATGTATCCCCTTTTCCTAAAAAAAAAAAAAATTAATCAACTTTTCGCATTTTAAACATTCCCTAATCATGTTTATTAGGTCAAAATAGAAAAATACAAATACATTCTTAGAAAAAAAATCATTTTACCTCTTTTGGGGTTTTGTCAACAGTTTCAAGGGTCCTCTAAAATTAGATGATGAACCTACGGCATCTTCCGATAATATTTTAGGATTGCTTTTCATAAGTTTCAAAAGCTGCAATTGCGTAGAAAAAGCACTGGAAGTAGTGGATGAAGTTTCCGTTTTATCGTCTCCAGCTAATCCCGAGGCTAATCCTGAAGTGCTTGGCTCAGTAAGCCTAAAAAATAACATAATTTTAAAAGACATAAGATAAAACAGGATTTGGCAAAGATAATGTGAAATATAATAACAAGTAATAGCATATTATAATATGTACAATATGTACATGCATACAATATGTACATACTTTCTGGATGTAACACTGATATACCACTTAGTGAATCGGACTCATTGCTGTCTCCTGAAAAACTAAAATTAACAAAAAACATAATATTATGAACTTTATTTGGGTTACATATACTCAGTTATTTTACTACATTACTCATTAAAAGGTTCATAAATAAACAATCTGGGATATTGAGTGCTGAAACGCAGTAACTAACAAATTGAAAAATTTACAGGAGGCCAAAATAATGGTTTATGTAATAGCAATAGATAAAATAGTCTCCTATTTTAGTTATCTAGAAGAATAGGTTCCTATTTTATTTACTGCTCAATATATTCCATAATAGATATTCCACAATCATTATAAAAACAAAAAAATTTTGTTACGAGATCCTAAACATTTAAATTATGTAATTTACCTAGATATGTCACTTAAAGTTTCCTCCAGATTTATGGGTGGCTGAATTGTTATAGAATTATTAATGGAATTCGCCAAATCCAAGGTTCCTATAGAGCTAAAAAATATTAAAAGAATATCATTTTTTTAATAAAATCAGTTATTTAACTTAAATTCTCAAAATTTGAACAATTATATTATTGTTTCTTTAATTACCCATACCAGGTATAACAAAATATAATATGTAGGCAGTCATATTGTAATATAATATTAATAATAATAATGAAATTAACAATATTATTAAAAACAATAATATTCTGACCTCAGTTTTTACTATCAGAAATTGATATTATAACAGAAAAAAAATGGATGTCAAGGTAATAGTGTCTCACCATTATAACGCCTTACAAATTTGAAAATTACTTTTCACCAAGAACCATCAATACTTCTTGGACTATATGCCCCAACAGGCAATGAATTACAGTTCAAAGTTAATCGGGGATGGGATATCTTCACGATATAACTTTGAACTGGAATTCATTGTCTGTCGGGGCATATAGCCCAGAAGTAGATGTTGGTTCTTGGTGAACTGTCTGCTCTTTGAAAAGTAATTTTCAAATTTGTAAGGCGTTATAATAGTGAGACACTATCACCTTGATATCTATTGATAACACGCTCTACTTAAATATGACAATTGTTACAGGAAGCTGTAATTAAGCAAAGAACAAAAATTATTTAATGCAAATCCTTATCACCCACCTTGCAATAACTGGCCTGGGGTTTGCATTAGCATTCAAATATTTTCGTCCAGTGTTTTTAATGAACAAATTTCAGGACGCTTTGGAAAAGGCTGTTGTTCGCTTATTCCCAATAATTCAAACCATTTCTTTTTCTTATTCACATCACTTGGAGAACTAAAAATATATTAGTCTATGTATGTATTGCACAAACGTTTAAAAACGATTATGTTTATATCGCAACCAATAAGTTTTCCTAAATAACTTGAATATAATATTATGGTGTGAAAATAAATAATACAGATTAACTATGTGATGTTTTGTATAAAAAGGACCTAATTCAAATTAGCAGATTGTAGTTTTATGTTAAAATTTAAAATTGTTACTGAATAATAAAGTAAATGTAAAATTAAAGTTAAATAGGAAAGCTCTTCCAACGCCACTGGCATAGCACTATTTACTTACAGGTGAAAAGAGAGGTTAGGAAACTTCCGACTGCTTTTCTTGCAAATTTGGCACTGACGAACAATGATTTTCACAAAATAATATTGTTTTTATTATATCTGTACGCACACACACAAAACCACACAAATATCACTTGAAAACACGAAAACAATAATTTCAATAAAATAGGAGCATTGAAACTTCGTAGTAAAATTGATAGTAAAATGGTTTCCGCCCTTTCCTCGGGGTTGCCATATTTCAGATAGACAAAATTATTAACAGGCAGTTGTTTCATTTAAACCTCAAAACTTTCAAACAAAAACATATTTTTATTACATAAACTACTTAGGATAATTATTTTAAAGTCATTTTTATTTAATTTCTTAAAAGTACATTTTTATTTTGCTCGTTTATATCGTGTTCTAAAATTCGGTTGTCGCATCACAAAGGAAAAGTAAGACATTTGGCAAAGGGTCGACAAGTTACCTTAGAATCTGATGTAATGCTGGGTTCACTTTTAAATGTAAACAAATGTATCTTTTTAATGTATTAATCTGAGGTATGAGTTATTGAATCAATCTGCTATAAATAATGCTGTACCTATTGTCTCTTCCTTTGTTATATTATTCCTCCTATCCGTTGCCTGTCCTGTTTGTGTTTATATAAGGCGCCATGACGGGCACCTTAGCGTGAAAAGAGTATCCCCGATATTCCCGCTGCTATTTTTATTTTTTTTTTCGTCTCTTCTATATATTTTGTTACTACGGTATTAGATGTAATTTGATGGAGAATGGATGATTGAACGCATGAATTAACTTAGGGTTATAAAAATTTTTAATTTTCGTGGTTAAAAGCCCAAGGCCAAAAAACCAAAAAAAAAATTTTGTATGCATTCCTTATTTTTTTACAGAGATAGACGAAATTAAATTCAACACGTGGTCATAAACTGTTCTTTTATACTAATATGGTAGTTTTAAACCAAATATTCTTTTATAATTCACTGTTTTACTTTTGTGCAAACATTTGCAAGCTTTTTCTGTTGCAGAATAACTTTTTTTAACCAAAAAATAACATTTTTATAACAGAACGAATCTACTAACCTATAAAATATTCCGGTTTCATATAGTTCTTAAGCACGATATTTTTTCATATAACTATATGAATTTTTGTTATAATTAGTTTCTTTCAGATCATTAGTATATTTTTTTAATTTAGCCGATAATTGCTTTTTTTACTGTTTTAACATGGGACATATAATGTTGGAAGCTTTCAGTAAATTAAATCAATTTTTCACTTTCAAACAACTGCCTTCCTTTTTTTTAACCTGAAAAGCTAACCAACATAATGTGCCCATTACATTCAAGTTCCTATATATCCCTGATCCACCTGTACTTCTAGGTAAGCACAGCCCCTAGGCTAGGATATAAGCCCTAGGTGAGGACAAAAGCCCCAGACCAGGATACAGCCCTAGACCAAAATACCGCCCTAGACCAAAATACCGCCCTAGACCGGGACACAGCTGCTAGGATACCGTTCTAATCAAGACATATTTATCTTCCTATCTTCTTCGAGATCTAGTCTCCATCTTCTCGAAACTTCGTAGAGGCTACACTTACCTACCTTCTCCAACCATCACCTTTTGCGGAAACAACAATTTTTACAACCTTTTTGTTATCCTTGTGCGACATAAACTTGGGGTCGAATCACCCTTGAGAGGGGTCTCTAGTCCGAGTCCTTCAAGCTGGAGCGATTACCATTACAAATTAGCTCCTCTTAACGTTACACCCCTTCGAATCACAGGTAAAACCCCCAATTTTTTAAATGGGAGGTCTAGGCTTGTGATATTATGTCTTTTGAAAGGTCTCTCCATTCTCTGTTCAAAAATGTTATCGTTTACAAGTTTATTGCAACAATTAAGATAGAATAAAATAAAATCACGTGGTTACCGAAATTCGCTATAATATATCCAAGGAACAATTAGTAAAATAGAGAAGCAGTTTCGCGAGTTTGATCATGTAAGGCATATTGTTTTACAGGCTGCCAATTCAATGAGTGATCAAATCAAATTAGATGTGATGCTTGAGTTTGAGGGAAACCCACATACATCGAGCAGACAGGCAATCATATTAAAAGAAAAGAAAATAAATCCCTATAAAATGATACCTACTCAGGAGCTGATCGAAGACGATTTTGATAGGAGAACTTATTCTTGTGAGCATGATGGACATGTTGGATAACAATATTATGTAATTAGAAGACGTCATGTTTTCTGATGTGTGCACTTTTCCACGGTCATGCTAATCGACAAAATTGACGCTACTGGTCAACGGAAAATCCTCACTGGATGAGAGAAGAACCCACGCAATACCCTCAAAAGGTTAATGTTTGAGCAGGGTTAGCAGGGTTTGCAGGGTTAGCAGGGTTTGCAGGTTTACTAACATTCTCGCTCGATAAGAATTTTAGTCTAGAAACAACTATAATAGTGAAGTTGAAGTACAAGTGATCCCATTCGGAGACGCATGACGGTGACAAGTATCAGTTAAGCGGTCACCAATCTCTAAGTTTTACCCTACCAAAAATTGCTCAACACGGCTTGTCTCTGACACGGCTGAAGAAATTTTTGCTTCAAACAATTCTTATCGAATTGCCAGCATAGTGAATACATTTGAAGCCGTCTACTTTATATAATAATCAAAGTAGCAGAACATGATAATAACTTTCATTTAATGAAATTTTGGAGTTATTAAGAAACTATCTATTGACTGTTAACATTATTAATTTGCGATTTCATATTCGAAGAATAGCCTAAAACATCACTAGATACGGAAGATACACTATCAATAAAACCATTGCTTGGATTTAGTTGAATCCAGAAATCTCTTTCTCGTTTTATCCTGAATTGTTTCCCTCTGACATCGTTGGACTGTCTTTTTTAGAGTATTCATTATATCTGGTTTGATGTCCCCACTGTCGGTATAAAGGCCGATGGCTCTAAGAGTTTCTACTTTCACGTTTTTCAGATCTTTACTATTAAGCAGAAAGGGATTCGCTATCTCATGCTTTTCTTCACGACTAAAAAATAAGTAGAATACAGTGTGCGACACTGAAAAATTTCGCTCTGTTATGTATGATCAGGCTGGATTAATGCAAAAATACGATTCAATATAAGCGGTTTACTCTACCTAGCGGTAGAAAACGGAAATAGTTTGTTGTACGTCACAAATGTGCGAGCAGCTAAATTACGTTCGCAAACAGCGTAATTCTACTGGAATGGAAACCGGAGTTCAAAATATCTCTCATGACGAAATCCAACAAATCTACATAGTTTTATAGCCTTACTTTCTTTGGACGTTTTCGATTTTTTATTATATTAGCTGCTCTATAAGTATTATTTATTGTATTTATTAAGGGCCTTGAAGGTTCGTTTGTGTTTACATTGAAGACAAGAAAAAGTACCTTTCTGTTTGTTTTCCTTCAGAATTTTCATATATATTTTCATATTGTTGATTTTTTAAGATAGTACTGTTCATAGCTGATCTTGTTTGGCATAAAACTGATCTCGTATTATTTGTATTCGAAGTTTCTGCATTTAAAACGGATCTCTTGTTATTCCCTTTTTTAGATATCAGGTCATTCGTGTTTTTTACTTTTTTAAGAGTATTAGGTCTCACATTAACACAAGGTACCACCGGTTTTCCTACAAAAGATAAATATTAAATATTTTTAAATTATTGTTTAAACATGTTTTTATTTTGTCAAGTTGTCTTAGGTAAATAAATATTTGATACCTATAAAATATGTTTAAAACATTATTAGAGTAGTAGAGCCCCGCTGTGGATTTATTAGACGACCTTGGAAATCATCCACCACTTTCCATTTTGTTGCAAGTATTAGATCGTATCAAAATTAGAGATACCATTCAACATTTTAAAGGCAAAGTAACATGGTACACATTTTGAGCGAAGCACAGCTTATAGAGTACATAAAGGGTGCATAGAGGCTCTCAACAAGACATCCAAGAACATAAAAGAAAATAATACTTTGATAGGTTGTGTTTCAATTCTATTAGCTGGCAATTTTTTGCAAATATTACCTACCTGGCATACTAAGGTGATGAGGTGAAGTCATTTAAAATCATCATTTATGCGACCTCTTATTGAGAACCTTTTTCTTGAAGACAAATCTAAGGATTTTCTTAGGAAGAGATGCTACTGATGGCCTTTTTGAATGACAATTAGGGGATGAGAATTGTAAGATTATCATACCATCATATGCCTAGCCACGTTACAAAAATCAATTCAAGAGCTTATTACAAAAGTTTACCCAGATATCGACGAAGTTCATACAGTGGCTATTTTAACGTTAAAGAATTTTGAAGTGGTCGGCATTAACGATAATTTGTTAAAAGCATTCGTAGATTTCGTCGTAACTACGGATAATACTCTGAACTATCCCCTAGACTAGAATGTTTAAATAACCTCAATCCAGCTGGTCTCCCTCCCAACGATCTGGCTCTTAAGATTGACCTGTTTAATTAATTCTCTTACTTACTTTGAAATTTCTCTTTGTTAATAATATAGGTTTTTTCCCTTATGAGTCTCTCTTTGGATTGAGAGTAGCTAACTGAATTTGTGGAGGATGGAATGTTGACTATATCGAAACACGACTGTACCAACTTCATAGCTTTTTTAGATGCTTGCGTATCAGTACTGATTGTTTCATTTTTACTAGATATGTTGAAAGTTTCCGATTTAGCTTCCAAATTATCTTTTCCAGGTTGAAGCAAACTGATATAGACAGGAAATAGGGGCGCATAATTAGGTATTTCAGGGAATATAAATTTCATAACTTCTACTTCACGATTTGAGGTTTCATACGCTTCAACCAACGAATTATTCATAAGCTCGTGATATTTGTTGATAAAATTTATTGCCAAACCATACGATAGTTTATTTTCTTCGTTCAATCTAACTTCGGTTTGGTTATAAGGTACTCCCGAACTTGTTTTTTTTGGATTCATACTGCAGAAATGTGGTTCTACTAAACGATTAAATTAAGCGAAATCTTCCGTACATCACAAGAATTTTCTTTAAGCATAAAACCAACAAAAATAATATTTCTGACATTGATTTTCTAATAATGACTGACAGCTTTTAATTTATGTTAACGACTCGACGTATGGATCCATTGAAATCATAGTAAGTCGTTGTCTCGTGTGTTTCGGGTGTATTCTTGTCAATTCTTATAAGTTACAAGTTAGTGAGGACCACTTGTATAGGGCATGTCCAGCCATGACAGCCTGTCAGCCTGCTGTGTGGTATGGGTGAATTGATGGAGGGGATAATAAAGGATAGGATTGAGGAGGAAGTTGGTATGAATTGGGGTTTTTAAGGTAAACCAGCACGGGTTTAGGAAGGTAAAACCTTGTATCTCGGCACTGGGCAGGGTGATGGGCTTGGTGGAAAGAGTTAGGGGGGGTAGCTGGAGGAACAAGTAATTGGCCCTACTCGTTTTCTTCGACGTCGGGAACGCGTTCAACAGTGTCAGCAAATGGGCAGTGTTGAGCGCGTTGCTAAGGCTTGGAGTGGGGCAGGGGTTGGTTAATCTGGTGGAGGACTAACTAACGGGGCGTATGATTGTAGACTCCAGAAGGAGGAGGTATGAGACGGAGACTGGAGTGCCCCAGGGCTCGGTTCTTGGACCGACGCTCTGGAAGTGTGTGTTTGGTGAGGTTTGTGGGATAGTATGTGAAGAGTAGTCTTTAGCATGTCGTCTTCGAAAATCACTGACAAACGTTCCAAGGGTGAGAAAAAAAATAAAAATCAGTTTTCTTAAAAAAATTTCTACTTTATTTTCTCTCCTGTAACTACATATATCGATGTCCGTTGAAAAAAAAATATAAATAGATTGGTAAACCGGTAGTCTTTAGTATGTCGTTTTCAAAAATCACTGACAAACGTTCCAAGGGTGAGAAAAGAAATAAAAATCAGTTTGCTTATAAAAATTTTCTACTTTATTTTCTCTCCTGTAGCTAAATATATCGATGTCCGTTGGAAAAAAATATAAATAGATTGGTAAACCGGTAGTCTTTAGCATGTCGTCTTTAAAAATCACTGACAAACGTTCCAAGGGTGAGAAAAAAAATAAAAATCAGTTTTCTTAAAAAAAATTTCTACTTTATTTTCTCTCCTGTAGCTACATATATCGATGTCCGTTGAAAAAAAAATATAAATGGATTGGTAAACCGGTAGTCTTTAGCTTGGGGTTAATAGAGGTGCATTTAACAATTTTAAAGCCATGTATGAATGCCAAAGAAACATAGAGAAACATTTTGTTGCTGGTTGCCGCAACCTGTTTATGGAAACAGAAACAGCAAAAGTTCTGTAAAGATTCTGTCCACATCAAGGTAACTCATTCTTGTGAATGTTTCGTTGTGTTTCTGAAACAGGAAACTTTGTGTCTACACCAGTGCAGTGTGTGTTCTAAACAATGTGGTACGACCAAGATTTACAGGCAGCAGCAGCTGCAATTGTAATTATTTTACAAAAACAGAAATAACGAGAACGTACATGCAAAATTTCAAAATTTGAGTCGAAAGTGTGTTGAAATTTTGAAATTTTGTATGTAGAACCCAAATCCTTTAAATTAAATCTTTTAGAAGCCCTCGAGATTAACAAAAGCAAATATTCAGGTAATCTGCTTAACGACCAAATAGATATCAATCATTCTCCCTTATTAGATCTTTTTACCTAGAAGATGTGATGGTTGTGAATAAATTTTCCAGGTTTCGTAAAGGTTTCGTAATTAATTTCATATCAAATATAACTCGTAGGTTAATTAAATATTAAACTCAAACTAACGTCAGTCTTAATAAAAACTTTTTATGTTGGCAAAAATGCGCACTGTTGCCGCGATTAAAATTGTTATTTCAGGTTCAGTTGACGTCTTGACATTTTTGGGGTCATGCTGTGACAATTGTATATTTTGCTCATTTAATTTTTCGATTCTTTTACCTACGTGTTATTAAAAAACTGCAAAGAACTATGAGTATTTTTTCACAAGCAGTAATGGAACTTATGGAACTTTCAAGAAAAATAAACAACTGTATAAGTTTGTTTTTATTAATGAATCCTGAATTTTCCAAAATGGTGCTGTAGTTACTTTAAATTAAAAATGAATCTATTTCAAAAACCGCAAAACTTATTATATTTCCAAATATTTATATTTTTGCTCTTCTAGACAACAGCCACATAAACCTTTAAATCTTTAATTAGTAGACCGGAAATTTCGTAGGTATAGAATCTGCAAAAAATAACATAAATATCCATATAAATACAAAAATACATTGCATTGTATTCTTGTACTCATTGCTTTTAAATTCATATTTTATAGTCATCGCTGCAGTGCGGGAAAGTGTATTTTACGCGTCCGGATGTTTTTACTTTTCCATAATTTGCTTTAAACAGTTGCCAACAAAAGTGTCAAACAAAGTTTTGACAAATTTTGTTTTCAACAATTTATAACAATTAGTTTAAGGAATAGCAGAATTCAAACAGTTATTAGAAACACGAACATTTATGGGGCATTTAATACAGGATTTAATTTCTACACCTGTGGAAAGTGTCAAATAATTTAAATTTGACATTTGTATTTATATCATATATCATGTTACCAACTGTCAATAGAAAAATAAATTAAATAGAATTTATATTTAAATTTTATTTTTATTTTAAATTATTCGTTACAAAAAACATTGTACCTAACTTTTTTGGGAGGGAATTTTTCTACTTCCCAAACACTTTAGGTAAATAACTATTATGATGCATAAACTCTCTAATAAATATATGACTGAAAATTATTTGTATCTATTTCTATAGAACATTTTAAAATAAAAAAATTCTTGGATCATGTACTTTTAAAAGAGAAAATCGCAATTGAAAGTACTAAAAATCCGCCATTTTTTTTTAAATTTTGACAATTATGTCTAGATATCAGATGGTGGATTGAACAATGTTGCCAGTTCTCATTTCCGTAACTCGTTACGGCTTGGAAATACTTTACATACGGTTTTTTACTAAAAAATTTGTGGAAGATTCAGAATTATAGAGAAAAATCCAAAAATCAATATTTTTTCACGACGACCACTATTTGGACAAATATTTTATTTGAAAAATAGTAAAATTCATGTGAAATACAAATTATTTGATGTTTTTTCGCAAAGATAAAGGTAATAAAATAAATATGTATGTACCTATATAGATAGACATAAATATCAAATAATTTGTATTCCACGTGAAAAGGGGGAGGGATTATTTCCTTCCCCTTTTTGGAAAACTTCATTTTTCGAGAAGGGGAAGTGAATAAATATATATGTATATAGAATGTAGATAGACATATTTTTTCGAGAAGGGGAAAGGAATAAATATGTATATAGATAGACATAAATATCAAATAATTTGTATTCCACATGAAGTTTTCCCAAAAGGGGAAGTGAATTGTAGTTTGTGCAACTAGTGTGGATATGGACAGTTCACACGAGTCGAACAGTATATTTTTTCTACGACCCACTTAAGAAAAAATCTAGAAAATAAACATTTAATTAAACTATAATATAATCCAAAAATCAACACTACCTAAAATTTTATGAAAATTACTATTTATAATACAAATATCAACAATAAAAGTAACTGACCAAGTGCGAGTCGGACTCGCGCACGAAGGGTTCCGTACAATTATCTATAATAAATATTCTGCTAAATATTTCAAGCGTCTACCTGTTGTCGTTATCAATATCGAGCAGAATAATTATTCAGAAATAAAATTAAATCGAAGTCTGGGCTACCGCGTGAGAGGCTAATATTTACCACTGGACTACCGATGAATATACTAACCACCTATCTATAGCGTCGAATGTATTACATAATCTTATAAAAAGTGACGTTTGTCCCCTTAAATATTCATTTTGATTTTTGAGATGATAATGTGTTATACGTCTCCTTTGCGGCTAAGCGAATATCTGGTGGAGTATTATTTATTGATTCATCACTGGAATCACTCATTTTTACTAATATTTTTCTTAAAAACTAGAAATATTTTGACAAGTTATTTTGACGTTTCTTTGAAATTGAAAAAAAGATGAGTTGACGGGTACTAAACGCAAATGCTGATTGGTGGATTTCATATACATTCTAGGATGTAAAGTTCATATAATACACTTCTTGGTGTGCGTCATTGATTGTTAATGTCTTTCTATTACATTACGTTGGAAGAAATGGAAAAAAAGGCAGGTCTGTGATTAATCCTAATCAAAATATCACAATAATGAACCGTTTAAACGTATTATAAACATTCACCCCAATCTTTGACTTACAAAAATTTGATTGGTTGATGTTTAGATTACGCGCAAAGGCGACCTATCAATCGGGCGAAATTACATCGTTCAAAATACGATGCAGACGTTCCTTTCGTAGCGGCAATGTGTCTTTTTCTAATGTCCCACTGACAGTTCTCGTCAGGTCTTTTTTTTTTATTTCGGGCCGAGATGGGAAACTCATGTTCGAATGGGTCCAGGACCCAAACAGTGTTGGACTCATCCCCAAGGAGATGCCTACCAACCAAACCCACCTCAAACTCGCCGTTACCCCCGCCTCGGAATCACTACCCTAGCATACTTCGAGACGGGCGGCGGTCCCTCGCACACTCTCCGCTCACATCGTCGTCTTCTTCCTAACTTCCACTCCTACCTCTCATGCCATATCGAGTCGTTCTCTCCCCCTGACCATGCTCTCTACTACGCCACTCACCTCCATCCATTCCTCCTCCCCCCCCAACATTATCTCCACCATATTCTCCCAATACACCGCCTCCCCTAGTTTCCTCTCCAACTTCTTCAGCACTTCCTCGTTCCTCCAGCATCTGAACACATGCCCCACATCATCCTCCACTCCACACCTCTCGCACACTCCAGTCTCTCTTTTTCCAATCTTGTGGAGGTACCCTACTCTCGACCCATGTCCAGTGAACACCTGTGTCAGGAAGTAGTTCACCTCCCCGAATTTCCGATCCATCCAATCTCTCCTATTCCCAATCGCTCCTTTTAGCGCGCCCTCATACTCCTCCCACCTTCTCTCCATTTCCTCCTCCATCCATTCTTGTACTTCCTCTCTGGTCGCAACCCTCCAGCGTTTATTCCTGGCTCTAGCCATCACGTCCAATGGGTAGCTCCTTGCCAGCACCGCTGCTGCCAGTCCACCCACTGTCCTGTACCCCTGCACTACCCTTAGCAATATACCTCTCTGCACCCGCAGGAGTGGCCTAACCCTCGCATTCACTCCCGCTCTTTCACCCCACACCTCCGCACCGTACAGCAAACTCTGCTCTACCGTCCTACCAATGATCCTCCTCTTCCACTCTCCCGGCCCCTTCACATTACTCATCAATCTCCCCAGCCATGCTCGGAAGGATAACTGACTATCCAACCACACCCCTAGGTATTTCACACACTCCTCCATGCGAATTCTCCTTCCCTTCACCATCACCCCCACTTCCCTTGTCTTGCTCCGTCCCTTCACTAGCAACCCCACGGTCTTATCTTCCGCCACTTCTAGTCCGCACCGCTCTATCTTCTCCACAATCTTCCTACACATTCTCTCCGCCTTTCTTTCTATCTCCGCCTCTCCTCTTGCCGTACATACCAGACACACATCGTCCGCATACACCGTAATCTCACATCCCTCTTCACATACTATCCCACAAACCTCATCAAACACACACTTCCATAGCGTCGGTCCAAGAACCGAGCCCTGGGGCACTCCAACCTCCGTATCATACCTCCTCCCTCTAGTGTCTACTATCACACGACCCTTCAGGTAGTCTTCCACTAGATTAACCAAACCCTCCCCCACTCTTAGCCTCAGCAACGCGCTCAACACTGCCCGTTTGCTGACACTGTTGAACGCGTTTCCGACGTCGAAGAACACGAGTAGGGCTAATTTCTTGTTCCTCCAGCTGCCCTCCCTAGCCCTTTCAACCAAGCCCATCACCCTGCCCAGCGCCGAGATGCATGATTTTCCCTTCGCAAACCCGTGCTGGTTTTCCCTAAAACCCCCATTCCTACCAACTTCCTCTTCAATCCTATCCTTTATTATCCCCTCCATCAATTTACCCATACCACACAGCAGACTGATGGGCCTGTAGTCCCCCGCCCTCTTCCCCTCTCTACCCGCCTTCTTAAGTAATATCACCCTAGCCACCTTCCATCCTTCTGGAAACTCTTCCTCCCTTAGCACCCTGTTGAAAAGCTCGCAGAAGTACTCCCCATTGTCATCCAACATCCTCTTCAACATATCACCCCTCAGGCCATCTATCCCCGGGGCTTTCCTTACTTTAATGTTCCTTCCCCCCTCTTGTACTTCCCACTTCTCCACCGGCCTTATCCCCCTCATTTTTCCTACCCCCCCTAGTATCCTGAACTTCTCGAATCCTGCCTCCAACTCCTTCTCCCCCTGTGAACAATCTGCCTATAACCTCCTTCTCCCAATCTTCCTCTAGCACCTCGCTCCTATTTCCACCCATCCTCTTCACCGCTATCTCATATGCCTTTCCCCATGGATTGTTTTCCAGGTCCCCCAGTAACTCTTCCCACTTCCCTCTTTTTTCCCTCTCCACCCTTCGCTCCATTTCCATCTTCTTCTCTTTGTATCCCCCTTTTCCCTCTATCCTACCTCTTGCCCTCAGCATCCGTCTTCGTTCTTTCTTACACTCCCTCCACAGCTCCTCTATTTCCTCATTCCACCAGTAACTAGCCCTTCGCTCACACCTATTGCCCCTTTTTCCCTCTCTTTTACAGCCCTGTATCACATCGTACAATTCATCTACATCATGTCCAAGTCCCCTTTCTATCTCCTCTCTTACTTTCTTCCTTATACTCTCTGCCTCGGCCTTCGTCCACCTCCATCCCCACTCTCCCGATAAATCCCTTCTCCCCTTCCTTATATCCGTCTCCACATACCTATGTAAGCTCAAGCTTTCCTCATCCTCCAGCACCTTCCAACTACGCACTTTTTCCCCCAGCCATTCATCACATGCTGTTATATCAATGAATGACGAACCCCCGTCACCCCTCACGAAGGTGGGCAGTAGTCCGTCATTCAGCACCGCCAGCCCGTTGGATGTCAACACTTCCTCCAGGATCTCCCCTCTCCTATCCGTTTTCTTCCCACCCCCATGCAGTATTTTTAGCATTGAAGTCCCCTGTCACCATTCTCCTAATTATCCTCCTTTTCCCTTTTGACACCCTCAGATCGTCCTCCAATCCTGTGATGCTCCTCTCATATTCTTCCAGGCTGACATTTGGGCTTATATACACACTGTAGACCACCATGTCTCCCATTCGCACTACCACCCATCCGTTTCCTTTCCTCACTTCATCCGCCCTCAGTCCATCTCCCACCACTCTTATTCCTGCCTCTCCTGTTTCCATCCTTGTTTTCCCACATATCTAGCATTCACCTCAGATCCACACACCACATCCACTTCCCTCCTAAAAATCACTTGATCCAATATATCATGCGCTATCCTGCATTTCCCTAAATTTATCTGCAGCACCCTCCATCCATCCATCCCCTACATTCCTTCTTCCCGCGCCCTGCCCTCCCCTTCCTCCCATTGGTCCAGACTCGTCACCTCTGAGGGGTCCAGAGGGTCCCTCCCATTTTTTCTTTCCTGTTTTCCATCGTCTTCACCTACTCCCTTCTTTCCCCCACTACATTCTATCTCCCCTGGCCTGTGTCCCCTTTCCCCACATACCCTACAAAGGAAGGCCTGCCGACAGTCTCTCGCCATGTGATGCTCGCTCTTACATAGCCAGCACTTACTCCTCTCCTTAACTACCTTCACCTTACACCCTGCTACTTTATGGCCTTTTATTCCACATCCAAAGCATTTGTCATCCTCTCTACCCTCTACAATACTTACCCTGTTCCACCCCAATCGAATCTCCTTCTTTTTCAATAAGGCTACCGCTTTTTCCCATTCCGCCCTCACCACCGCCATTTTCATCCCGTTCCTCTCCATCACCACTTTAATCACCGTTGTCCCTTTCCCAATCAAATTCTCTATTTTCCCCCTCACCTTTTCATCTTCCATCCACGGTTCTATCCCTACCATTTTTATGGTTTTTGTTCCCCTCCCCGCTTCCACCACCCTAGCTCCTGTCACCCTTTCCACTTCCCCCAGAATTCCCCTTACTTCAACCCCCTTCTTTGCCTCTATAACCACCTCCTTATTTTTTGAGACTCTGAGTCTATCCACCCACTCCCCTTTCATCTCCCTCAACCCCTTCTTAATCCTCTCGATCCCCTCCTGATCGACTTCCCCGATATCCTTCAGGATTATCGCCCCATTCCTACCCTCCTTTTCCTTTTCCCCATCTGTATAGATTGTTACCTCCGCCACCTCTCCGTCACCTCTCACCCACGCCACCATCTTCTTCAGCACCTCCACCTCTACCTGCTCAAGCCTGTGGAGTCCAATGCTGTCCCCGCTCCCCACTTCCCCAAACAGTCGACTCATCAGCTCAAACACCTTTTTCTCATCCCTACAATCTCCCTCCATCCGACAGATCAACTCCTCCGTCTTCACACTTACCCCATTCCTTTCCGAAGTGCGTACCTCCTTGACCCACTCCATTTCCTTTCCTTTTCCTCCTAGCATTGGGTACCTATCCCTAAACATCCTCTGTATTCCCTTCTCCATTCCACTGTCTTCCTCGGTCACACATACCACCTTAACCTTTTCATTCCCTAATATTGGATTTCCCACCTTCACCTCTATTTCCTCCCCCTTTTTACCATCCCAGTCCCTATCTCTAACCTGCTTCCACCCTTCCCAGTCTCTTTGCCCCACCTCCCATCGTGTTTGCATTATCTCCTTTCTATCGTCCTCCCTCCTCAACCTCTCCAATTCCTTGACCCGCCCCTCTGCCGCTGCCTTCTCTTCCTCCAGCCTTTCCACCTTCTCCTCCAGTCGCCTTACCATATCCTTCAATCTCTTTACACTCTCCCTCTCTTCTTCCTTCACATTCTCCACTTCCTTCTTTCCTTTCTCATTCAGTTTCCTCTTCTGTTCCTTGTCCTCCAGAGGCGATACCTCCTTTCTCTTCACTCCAGTATCACTCCACCCTCTCGTATCCCCCGCCTTATCAGGCGTTCGTTTAACTTTATTCGATTTACAAAAAATTCCTTGCCTTCCTTCGTCCATCACCTCCTGTTCAATTTATATTTCTCTTTTCTCCATATTCCATCCCACGAGTAGCTAGGGAATTAAATGTCCACCACCACAGAGCCCCGCTTGTGGTGGTAAGGCTGGTTACTCCGGGAGGTCACCAGGTATCCCGGAGGCACCGTTTCTGACTGACTTTCGCGCAGCCATTCATCCATTGCCACGGTAGCTAACAACGTAGATTACGGATTGTTTTATCGAGGTTTACTCCTCTAGGCTTTTTCTCACGGTTGCCTCCGGACGCAGTGGCTTCCGCTGCCTACAATACACCACAACATAGCTGCCTTCCCTATGTTGCTGGTTTTTTATCGAGGTTTACTCCTCTAGATTCCTGGGAATCCAACCCATTAGTCGCCTTTTACGACAGGTGGGCTATCCCGTGGGGGTATTCTTCTGAGGGGTCCCGCCCCCAGACAGGAGAAAAAAAAAATAGAGTTAACAAAAGCAATATAACTTATCATTAACTTCTCATCAACAATTGATTTTTACTATTGTTAATGAGCTCAAGCTTTATAGTGTACTTTTCAAGTATACCCTTTTCATAAATATTTTTATTTAACGTATCATCCACTAAATTTATGAACGTACTCTTCTCTGTTCTCTTTCATTTCGGTACCACTGCTCTTTAATACGTTTCCATTTCTTATATATTTCACATTTCGTTACAATTTTATTACAATATTTAATGAAATAGGGTCCCCTACACTAGTAGCAAAGATTCCAGCTGAAAAATAAAGACTTAAATTTAAATTTTCATCGTTTGTGTCATGTTTTATGTCGGATTTGGATATTACAGGAGTACCTATTAGTATAGTGATTATTTCTTCTGCTCCCAATTTTTGATTTGCTCCCTAAAAGATTCATAACACTTCCTAGTATTGCCCTTAAGCATAGAAGTAGCCCACTTTGTACTCAACATAACGTCCCAAATATAATTAGAACGTCGTTAGACGAACTAGATCTTTGGTGTCGTCTACTTCTTTTCTTTGATTTTCCCATCATTAGACGCAGGACATTCCACTTCTGACTTGTTACACTACTTTTAATTATATCAATTAACGTATTCTTTAAAATATACCCTTTATTCTTAACAACCAAATTGTATCTCTTTCAACTCAACAGAACAACTAACTATCTATCAATATCATCTATTTTCGTCCCTCGGTCAGGGTGGCAGGTATCTGAAGGGTAAACCATCCCACAGAGGCGTACTCTCCTTACAATACCTTAAATTAAGTTAATCTTGAGTTTAACTAGTAATTATAGTTTCCTATGTGTTAATTTGGTTTTTAAATTTTAATTTTGCCACTACTGTATAATTAATTTTGCAGGGTATCACATTTGGTATCTTCACATTACACATGGGCGTTGGAGCTTGTATAACTCTCATCGTGGTATATCTGCAGATAAAGGTGTTATACATAGATATGAAATATTATCTGTTTGACGAACCACAAGAAATTCAAGGTTTGTTATCTGCAATTAACATTACTCCTTACACCAATTTATGTAGATAACCCATTACACTACTCTACATTTTGTTCTACTCCTTTCGTTGATTCTAATTCAAAATTAATGAAAAAAGGGTTTTCTGATCATTAATATATATTTTTTTTAGATTTAAAAAGAGAAATAGCTGCTTGGGAACGCACAGCGGATTCTGTCAGCAGTTACAGTAAGGACGAAAATATCGTTAAAGATACCTTGCTGAAACAAACGGCACAATTACAAAATAAATTAAAAGATACAGTTAATAATTGCTATGTCACTTCTTATGATACTCACGTTGAACATATAGAAGATTTAAAGAAAAAGGTAAAATGACCTCGCCTTAATTTTCAGTTCCGGACATTCATATTGTTCATGAAATACCGACAGAGAGTTTTAATTTTTGACCATTTATTTTGATTTTAGTATCCCATAAGAAACAAATATTTACTGATCAAATCTGGAATTACACTTGCATTGGTTATTTGCGTATTTTTCTTCAATTCAATACCGGCATTTTGTAAGTATTACGAATTTACACTTTTCTATAGAAGATGTCCCATATCGTTGTGTTCAAATTATTTGTCTCCAAGATAAAATAGGTCAAAACCTTATCGCTTCTATCAAGCTAAAAAATTGATATTCGTATCGTCAGTAAATACCGTTTAGTGCACGTGATCTCTCCGACTCTGTACCAAAGACAATGAATTCTGCCAGCCGATTGCAGTTAAATCCGATTGGCCAGCGTAGGGAGGCATATTTATTTTAGCCAATAGATGCAAAGACGCATGGTGATCATACTTGGATCACGCAACTATCGTTGTTTGGGTCGCTCTGTTTGTTCGATGGATATACTTGAGATATCTCGTTGCAAAAGATACGGGGATAACGGAAAACTTTATGACTCTGCAACTGAAAAACAACATTAGAACTGCAACTTTTACATTTTTCGTCTTTAAAAGGTCCAAAAATAAATGTTTTTTTTTGTTGAAAACAACTACATATATATCGTACTACCAATCGAATAGAGGAACAACTCAAAAAATGATCTTTCTGGAAAACAGTGCGTTTAAACTTTTAAGTATTTTGACAACTAAATTATTGTTCCTTATTCTGTTTTTGGATTCGGATTTGGTTATTGAATGATAAGGTTCCATTCTGGTAGTTCACTACAGGAAATTGCAATATTATCTTTCATTATGTATGTCACAAAAAATGTCAAAATTAAAAAAAATAGAGTTGTCTCACTATTCGATGGTAACTCTTATCGACAATTGTAAGTTGTCACCCTACTTCGAGGATTTTGAAACCATAAAATAGTAATTAAAGTTGTCTTTGATGGGCAACGATTAGCAATGTCAGTTACAGATATTTTGAAGAAATAGGTAAAAACAATTATCTGTAAGATATACATAAAATTTACACAATATTTTAGCAAAATTTTAATTTATTTGATTTATTTATTATTTATAAGAAAAACAACTAAAGTTTTCATCATAAAAATGCAATCAACAGTTATTTATTTATCTGAAACTTTTAAGTTTCTGTAGAACTCGTGGTAACATGAAGGTATGAAATTTCCGTTGACAAGTGACATGAGATCGTTCTTTTTCTTCTTAGTTATACCACTTGGGTTTGGATACGACTTTCCTAATTCACATCCATTCATCAATTTTATTTTATCTTCATTTGTAAGAGGGCACTTTGTTTCACTTTTCTTGTTTCTCTTATGTAAGTTCCTTTGGTCTTTTTGTAGTTTTTTCGTTTCCTCTTTGGTATCCATAAATATGTCAACTTTTTTAAGGTTATCTTCTAAATAAGATAATTTACAAAGGTTTTTCTCTAAGAACTTTGAACACTTTAGTGTTTGGAAACAAAAATTTTTCCCTATCTATATTGACATTGAAATTGTTACCGAACTTCTCAGCTAAACCTTTAAAATATAAGAAGTCTTTTTGTGTATATTCCTTGACCTGATGATACGGCGAAGTTTTCTTTGCAGTTCTCATAAGTTGAAAATACTGCGCGGGTATGTATTGTGGTCCTGATTTTAAAGACCTTTTGATTTTCTTCTCTATTGTTGAATGAACAGAGTCCCCTTCATTCTGGGTATGTCCTCTAATAAGGAATTTGTGGGTAATGCTTTTGATATTTTCAAATTTCTGGACATATACATGACAAATGGGAATTTGTTTTTCTGTTGCACTCCACAATAAACTGTGTAAAATACAAATTCAATATCATGTTCCTTAGCCGTCGCTTTTGTTTCGATGAAATTTAAGAGACAGGTTGCTATCTCGTTAGTCCCCCTTTTGGCATCTCCTTCATGCCATACGTTGCAGATCGCTTCGTGACTCTTCAACTCATAAATCGTCAGGTTAAGGCTCTGAAGTTTAGATTTATAACAAAATACAGATACTTCACCCTTTGGTGTTGGTAGTGAGGCTTCTAAATCATATACTGCAGTTATTAAATAATCGTTTGAGTTTTCTTTATCTTCTTTTTTTTTCTGTTCTTCTTCGGTCTTTTTCTTCAGCATGTTGTTTCATCTGCTCAGCTCTATTTGATTTGCTTCATCCAAATTTTGATATGCAACGCAAAAGTCGCATTGATCTTTCTTGGGAATAAAAAATGAGAGATTAAATTCTCTATTGAAACTATTTGAAAACATATACAACGTTGAATATTTTTTGTTTTCTTTTTTACATTTATCCACATAATCTCTATAAATTCCCGCTATAGTCTCACCTCCTTCAACATACTCCCGTGAGGTCTGAGCTCTCAAATAGTGGCTCTCGGTCCTTGGAATCGAATTGATATGAGCACGTATATCGTCCTTTACATAACCATCCACAGTTTTTCTATGCTGGTGCGATCCCCGTGAATCTTTTTGGAGGAAACCATCCTGAACCATACTTATACAGTGATTCTTCATCATACCTACTACTGCTTTGACAGTTTTCCCATCTTTGCTTTTTAGATCTTCCGTGAATTTTGATGTTTGTGTTAGTGCACATACACAAGCCCATATACTAGCTTAGAATTGTCCTTTACGGAATCAAGTGCCCTTATTTTCAATCAATTTAAATGACATGTCGTAAAACTTAATTTTTTGTTGAGAAAAAAATTCAAAGTACTTCGAAATGTTCGCCTCGGCAAGCTCCGTTTTAAAACTGCATGATTTATCAAATCTGTACCTAGAACCAGTTGCTGTGTACAAACCAAATCAACTAGTAAAGTCTAAAATAACCAACATTACTTGGTTTCACGATAACACTTACATTGGCGTCCTCCAAGAAGATTCCTTCCCACAAATCGTTTCTTGCAAAGACAGGATTAACCTCGATTTAGTTTATACCATACAGGCTATGGAGAGAGTTAGTACTATCAAGTTTAAGCAAGGTACCAAACGAACAATCGCACTAGGAAATGATGAAGGAGAAGCCGTATTATACAATACTAAATACAGAAATATTATAAAGAAACTGTGCGATCTCAACTCCCCGATAAAAGCAATAGATTTTAATTGCAACGACGAACAGCTCGCCATATCGACTGAAAAATTAGTAGCATTGTTTGTAGATCACGACGGTACTAACAATTTTTCAAAAATAGCTTGTTTGTCGGGAAACGCTTCTTGTATGAAATTCCATCCCACTGCACCGAATATTTTAAGTATCGCTTACGACGATGGTTTTTTAACTATAAAAGATATCGAAAACGACAACGATTTGGTTAATTATAGAAATTACAGTGCTCCTATTACAGGAGTTAACTTTTCTGGTACTCAAAAAGCAATTATAACAACAGGTTTGGACAAAAAGATATGCATTTATGATTATTGTAATGGAGAATGTGTATTTCGAATAAATATCCCTCAAGCAATTACTTCGAGTGATATAAGTATCGACGACATATGCGTAGCGGTGGGATTAGAAAACGGCACCATGGTGGGTTTTGTTTATTTGGAAGGAAATTGGGCTTGGGCTACTTAGAACTATTTAGGTACTTATTGGATATTTTTTTATTTCAGAATGTGGTCTTATGAAAAAGATCAGGAATATCTGCAAAAGTTATTGGGGGAAAGTTTGTTGGAGGACGACGAACCCGCAAATATTGAGTAAGATGATGGAGAAGGAGACCATGTGGAAAGAAGAGTGGACAATTCAGATTCAGAGCAGGATATATCAGACGTCGAGCCAGAGCCAATTTCAGAAGGTGTTCCATTCATTCTGGGGAAAGATCAAGTCACCAAGTGGAACAAACACCCTCCACAAAAAAAATGTGAGAACAAGAGCTGAAAATTTGGTAAAACACCTACCAGGTCCAAAAGCTTCCACCAAAGATTTGAAAGATTCTCTTGAAATCCGGAAAAAATTGTTACCGAGGAAATCTTGAGCACTACTGTAGATCGGACAAATGAGCATATTCAGTCAATAGGAGAGAATTTTTCTCGTGAAAGAGATACAGCACCTACCATTATTTATGAAATTCAAGCTTTATTTGGCTTACTTTATATGACTGGAGTCCTGAAATCAAGTTGTTTGCATAAATAGTACTGAGGGTACTGGCGTAGAGTTATTTTGATTGGTTATGTCAGAAAACAGATTTCAGTTCCTTCTAAGACATCTGAGGTTCGATGATGCTGCAACGAGAGATGAACGAAAAAAAGTGGACAGGATGGCTTCCATTAGATATGTATTTGATGCTTTTGTCAAGAACTGTGTATACTCCGTTACATTTCGTCACTATTGATGGAAAATTGGAGGCGCTTCGAGGTCGCTGTTCATTTAGACAGTACATACCGAGCAAACCCAAAAAGTATGGTATAAAGATCTTTGCGTTAGTGGACTCAAAGTGCTATTTTACGTCTAACCCAGAGGTTTACGTTGGGAAGCAGCCAGCTTTGTGAACCAATAAAAGATTCTGGAAGAAATGTAACCACTGACAACTGGTTCACCAGCATCGAGTTATTGGAGTCACTTTATTCTAATAAACTAACCTCTAACACTAATAGGCACTATCCGTAAAAATAAAAGAGAGTTACCAGAAGAGCTCACTCGTCCAACGAAAAAACGAGCAGTTCAATCCAGTATGTTTGGTTTTCGGGAACACAACTCTTGTATCATAAAAACCCAAACAAAATAGGAATGTAAAATTGGTATCAAGTTTACATCATGATCCTATTACTGGAAAGCCTGAGATCATTATTGACTATAACAGTACGAAAGGTGGCGTCTACACCGTAGATAAACTTTGTGCTGCCTATAGTTGTGCAAGAAATACCCTTACTGAACATTTCTGGTATAAAAACGATGGTAATACATAATTGCAATAGTCCCAATACAACAAGAAGAAGGGAATTTTTACGAAATCAGGCTTTTCAACTTGTCAACAACCATCTAAGCCAACGAGCACAACTAACCTGCTTACCAAGACAAGTATTATTAAGAATAAGAGAGCTATTTGGTTATGATGAACCTCTACCATCTCCAGCACCTGTAGATTACACTGGCCGTTGCAGTATCTGTGATCGAGAAAAAAAACTGACCAACCAAATACTCATGAACCAAGTGTGGAAGATATATGTGCCTACAACATTGTACATTTATATGTAGAGAATATAGTGTCACTAAGATTGAATAAATAAACATTCTTAGAGATACGTTTGTCCTTAAACAATAATTTTTACTTTCTTTTTGGTTAAAAACTAGCATTTCCCACAGTGCAGACTCACAATTTAGCTCGTGTTGACTTGTTTAACTTTGCAGCGCGTGTAACTGAATGTTAAGTAATAAAATACAAAGTTATTGCTTACATACAAACCCAAAATCATCTCGAAAGTAACATGAATTATCCTGTAAGTAAAGGAATCGTTTCGATAGTGAAAAAAATCGTCCTGAAAATAGCTACTTTTGGTACCATTTTCGAGATGGCTGCATGAAAAAACGTATTAGGATAAGATTGAAATTTTTTTCAATTTGTATCCAGCTCCTCTTCTTCGAATCAATGAGCAGACTCGGGCTGCCTGTTAAACTTATAAGAATGGTAAAAATAACACTAACTGACTCTTCGAACAAAGTTTTGGTGGAAGGCACAGTATCCAGGCCTTTTGATGTAGATAGAGGATTAAGACAAGGATATCCACTTTTGACAGTTCCATTCAATCTGGTACTGGAAAGTATAATAAGAGACAGCTTGATAGATCCAAAAGCGATAATATATTATAAAAAACACCAAGTGATAGATTATGCAGACGACATCGCAATAATAACAAGATCACAAAATATTTATATAACTTAGGAAAAAACTGAATATTTAGAAATGGGTGCCGATGAAAACACGAAAATAGATATAACAAACAATGGTAGGAACTGTTATTTTCAAAAAGTAAGTCATTTTGCATATCTGGGAGTAACAGTAACAGATAAAAGCGATGAAGATATTGAAATAGACAAAAGTTTAATGCAAGCCAGTAGAGTCTTGGGAGCAATAGAAATATGATAAAATAAATATCATTATCAAGGAAAACAAAGATCAGACTATACAAAATATTCATAGAACCTGCCCTGTTATACCTACGGAAGTGAAGCTTGGATATTAAATAAAAAGAATAGAAGTAAATTGGAGAGGTGGGAACGAAAGGTTTCAAGAAAAAATTAAAGACGAATTGAAAATGCGGGTCAGTGGAGAAAAAGAACAAACAAAGAAATCCAAGACATGTATATAAGGCACCATGTACCTATTACCAATAGATCGAGAATTAATTGTAGTATAACGCCATACAAACTTTTGGAAAATATTTTTCAAAAACCAATGACCGTTCAACCAAGAAGGAACAACTACTTCACGGGCTTTATGCCCCGACAGACATTGAATTACACTTCTAAGCCAAAAGGATTGGTATATTTGCAAGATATGACCAACCATTGTAATTAACTGTAATTAAGTAAGTAACCACAAAACCGAGATGGTTTTTGTCAATATAGGATTTTGGATTGTGGTTAGATATGGGGATGTCGCTGTTATACCATTTTTAACATTTCTTTCACTTGGGTAAATATATTGATGTGATTTCAGCGTTTTCTCCAGTCTAGGATTATGCTCTCAGAGCTCTTGGACAGAGGATATCTACCTTGTACTGCTGATGCGAAAATACGCCGAATGATGTTGTCCCTTCTAATTACAAACCAGAATGGTTGGTTATATCTTACTGATATACCAGCCCCGTTTAGCTTAGAAATGTAATTGAATGTCTTTGACTTTAGAAAAAAAGCCAGAATTGAGCTATTAAAACAGACAATATCAAATGTTATCGTCCTATATTCCATGTGATCAAAGATAAGTAAACTGTAACTTTGTATGACCAACTTTATTGACGAATGCACGAATGCATTCACAATGACTTTTCAGTCCAGAATCTCAGTCGACTTACTCGAAATACTAACGTCACATTGACATTAAAATAACTGTAAATTGTTCACATAAGTTTAGCCATCAACATATTTTTCCGATTCAGTTGTGTTAAGTCTTGTCTTCGAGATTTTACAGTTTCCCAGATGACAACGTCAACGAAGATACCACCGATCACCATGAGTAAGCTGTGCATAGCAAATCTTCCTGACGAAACCAACGAAAATGAATTGAGACAGCTTTTCATCGACAACAATCTCTTTTGTACTAATATCCTTATGAAAAAAGGGTATGCTTTAGTCGATTGTCCCGATCAATCTTCGGCTGATAGAGCAATTGATAAGCTGCATAGATACAACTACAACGGATCCTATTTGTTGCTTGAACCATTACCAGCATTTGTTAAAAAGAAACCACATCCAGCTTTTTACGAATTACCTCCAATTAACGTTGGTAATTCATGGATGAGAGCGAACACCTCTAGACGTTAGAAGTAGGTAGAGAAATACCCAGAAGGGCAAGTAAAGAATGTTATTTTTTCACATAATTTTGTATTGTATAGATTCTTGAATAAAGCAATACATTTTCTATAAATTGGTTGATTTTCTTATAAAATACAATTTTATTATTATAGAGGTTATCAAAAATCACATGTAAACTTCGCGACCCTCTGAATTTTATGTTAAATTTAAATTTGTTTGATAGCTTAACTTGAATCAAACAGATTATAGCAAAAGTTTCAGTTTTTACAAACAAAAAATGGTCCTTTCTCAACACTAATAAATGCGATTGCAAATATTACAAAATAGTTTTAGAGGTGAGTTTTTCCTACTTAATTAGTTTCCTGTGAAATTGTCATATTTTAGTAAAGCGTATTACCAATAGATCGAGAATTAATACTATTATAACGTCATACAAAGTTTTGGAAAATATTTTTCACAAAACAATGATCGTTCAACTAAGAAGGAACAACTACTTCTCGGGCTATATGCCCCGACAGACATTGAATTATATTCAATTATTTTTGCCAATTAAATTAACCACAAAAATGTGTCAAATATAATTGGCTGATTGAACAAATTTTTAATACATGAAATAACACATTGAAGATATTTAAATTAACGTTTAATAGGTAGTTATGTTAATATTCTAAAGATTTTAAAGCAATGTTTCGAAAATCTTAAGATTCCTTTCTTAAAGAGTTGAATTATCGTTCTCAAATTGTTGCATTAACGTGCACAACGTATTGCATCAATAGTAAAGATTGGTTTGGTTGAATTTCCAAAAATTTCTTAGCAATTATCTCAAATTGTTTAAATTACCTTTCGAATTCGTTCAATTACCATTCTCAAACTATTGGTCTAACTCACGTAAAATATTACTATTATTGTCTTACAATGTTGGGTATAGTTCCTTAAAATATTAAACGAAGACTCTTAGAAGGTTAACGTAACGTTATTTAAACTTTAAGCTTCCCACCAAAAGGAGTCTATACTACTTTCTTGTAATAATAATACATTTTGAGTAGGTATATTGAAATCACAGATATACGATCTAGAACTATATTCTTAACCTCCTTCAAATATTTGTTTTACGTCTATTATGCTTTACTTCGTGAAATTTATACAAAACATATAAAATAAATACAAAAATAATATTTAGAAGTTTCAAAAAAAATTTCCCATAAATCAGTCTGATGATGGAGACACAGTTGGCAGTTGGGAAATAAATTTTTAAAGTTGTCATCGATCTAAAAAACATTAAGCTTCACTTACTGCCTGTAACAGGGAAGGTTTTTATTGAAATCATTTAGGTAATAGTATTTATTATAACAAGTGGCTAAATAGCTTCTTTTTATTCAGAACATTTTGCAAAACATTTACTTTTAGCTTCGTCGACAGTTTAAGTTCTAATAAATATAAATTCCGACTTTTAACTGTTAATTAAGTCGATTCTGATTAACATTGCTATGAAACTTGTTAGAGTAACCATATTGTTACATGTTTTAATAAATAGCAATATGGTAGTATAAGTTCGTATTCTGTTTAAGCTATAACAGCAATGTTGGTATCGATTTACATTCATAACAATATTGTTATGGCATTCGGAAAAGTTTTGTGTTTTAACGCTGACAACAATGTAAATAACTACGATCTGTGATAAAAAAGAAGAGTGTGAGGTTAAATGTGACATTCAAATACTCTTGTTAAAAATATGTTTAACAGTCGTTTTGTTTGGTGTGTTTTTATTTAAATGAAATGGATAATAAAAATTCAAGAAGTAAGAAAACAACGAAAGCTCAAATGGAGCTCATAATTAATTATTTAGGAAACAATAGGGAATTAACAACGGGAAAAATGCATCCGCATAATATTAGTGAAATAGAGAGCAAGTGGGACGAGTTAGCAAATTTACTAAATGGTATTGATTGATAAAGGGGCAAGGAAGGACAAGAAACAATGTAAAACAGTAAATAAAAAAGTTTAAAACTCACCCTATGGTGTAATAATATGTATGTATATTGTAGTTTTTATATGAGTGGAAAAGTAAGACAAAAAAAAAGCGAGAAATAATACAGAAGCAATAAGGCAAACTGGAGGTGGTGGATATATTTGCGAGGAACTTACCGATATTGAAAACAGATTATTAAAAGTTTTTGGATGGATACATGTGGTTGGGTGTTCAGAAGCACCCTTAGAATTAGATCCAGATGCAGATGAAACTCAAACCTATAATGAAGTGCCACTGGATATTCAAAATATAGAAATGGGACAAGATATTAATGATGATAATATTGAAATTACAATTTCAGAAGTGTTGACTGTTTCGAAAGGATTAACCGAAACAAAGGAAAATTATGTTTCAAGTAGGTTAATTTAATATTTAATATGTAATTTTAAATATTTTTTTTTAATTGATATTCTAGGAACAGTGACAAAATATCAGACACCAAAGAAAAGAAAAAATGTAACCGAACTTGAAAAATCGGCTGAAGCATATTGCAAAGGCTCACATGAAATGGCAGAAGCAATGAAAGAAATGTCACTTGCTATGAGGGAAATGGCAGTAGCAGTAACTTAACTTTCACAGTCTTTAATGTTACATAAAGTTGAATAGATGTTATTTCAGTTCATGGGATTTTAAAGATAATTTTTTATTATTTTAATGGTATTATTAGTTTATAACAATGTGATATTCTTAGGAATGATTTTTAAGTTTGAATTATTTATTTTTGGAAAGATTTTTATATATATTTCAGAATAAGATTTTTAGTTTTTATTTTTAATGTGATTTTTTCTTTTTAGTTTAATTTTATATTTTTAAAACTGGGTTTTTAAAAAAAATTTTAGTTGTAAGTTTTTATTAAATATATTAATACTATCTTCTTTTTTAAGGTAATCAACCATTTCTCTTCGTGCATGTCTTCCTTCTTCTAACTCAATTCCATCTGAAAGACAGATAAATAAAAAATATTTGAGACGATCAACGCAACGTTTGTATTTTTATTTACCATTTATTTCAGCGATCTCGTTATTTTGATTTTCCTGAATATCTGGTTCATTACCATCAGGTTCATCATCTAAGTCTTCTATATTATATTTCCTGCATATATTATGCAAAACTGCACAGGTACTAATAATATAAGCTGCAATGGCATGTTTATAATACAAAACCATATCTTTTTTAAGGCATCTGTAACGAGAATTTAGTACTCCGATACCTCTCTCAACAATATTTCTGGTTTGCCTATGTAAAATGTTGTAATGGTCTTCTGGGGTATTGGGGCGAGCGTCTAGAATAGGAGTCAACATCCATGGCTGAATTGGATAGCCAGAGACTCCAAGAAGGTAAAAATTTCTTCTACCTTCTTGGTATTTTCTCCTTAAATGCCTTTGGATTGTTGAGGAATTCCAAATTGCTGCGTCGTGAGTAGCCCCAGGATATCGAGCATTAATATTTGTAATAATCAGATTTGCATCAAAAATCTAAAATTAAATATCTTATGAACATTATTTTTATTACCAAATTAGTTTATACTTACAACTTGGACATTTATGCTATGAAAGCCTTTTCTATTTATATACGCTGCCGCAGGTTGGACAGGGTCATCAATTTTAGGGGGTACAATAATTGCAACATGTGTACAATCGATTGTACCAATTATATTTGGAAAATTATAATTCATAAATCTATAAATATATTAGGTTAAAGATATATCAATGTAATTATTTCTATATTTACTGTTGCTTAGTTTTCCTCACATCTTCATCATTTGTTGGAAATTTTACGTGCCGGGGTAATAAATTATCAATTATAAGCCTACTGATTTTATGAATTGTTCGGCTTACAGCTGGTTGACTAAGGCCTAGATTAATATCACCTCCAACTGTGGCTTGATAATTTCCATTGGCAAAAAATAAAAGACTAGCAAAAACCTAAAAGAGTGAATTTATAAAGTGGAAGGTACAATAATTATTTATTATTACCATACTTACTTGTAAATGAAAAGGAATTGTATCCCTCCTTCTTGCCTCTTCCACAAATGGTGTTAATTCGTCTATGAGGTCAAGAGTAGCTCTCTTATTTAAACGAGTTTAACAAATCTGTTCCGGGGCAGTTCGAAAGGATTACTAGCATCCCTGATGTGCCCAAATTCTAGTCTCATAACTTCTCTAAAAATAGTATTTGCGATAAAAATATAATACTTAATTTATATAACTTACCTGTTTGCTATATTTTCGTACTCATTTAAGAAATTCGCATACAAAATTAAGGGAAACGCCATTTTAACAATTTATCCACCTTGTTGTTAATAGTAACAAGTATGAAAAGTACCTTGCAAAGATAGCAAGATTTTTAGCAAGATCTATTAATAAATGACAGATCATATTGCTTAAAATCGACTATCAGAATACGATATTTTGCAAAGCTTGCTGTGATAGCCATATCTTATAAATAACCATATTGCTATTGCAAACAGAATCGGCCCGATTCGGTATCGAATCAAATGAACCTTTCTATTTTTCATTGACACACGCTTTGCCTAATTATAATATTATGTAGTTTTAAAAATACAACAATGCTTGGGACAAATGAAGTCATACAAAATAAAATCACTTTTAAGTACAGAATACGTACCGAAGAATATGTTTCCTTATATTTTAAAATTGGACAGCTGTTTATAAACTCATCAACAGTTACACTTTTATCACATTTTCTTAAGGGAAATGTGCTTTTCCAATTTTTTAGTACTAAATCCCACGGCTCCTGGAATTTGCTCAGCCACAACTTTTGCTCATTCAACTCTTCTGAAAGAAGCAAATATGATTAAGTAAATGTTACCTACATAAAACTGCAATATTTGAAGAAATATATAATTTTGAAACATACAGGTTGCCCATAAAAAGTCTACAAAAAATACTTGTACAAATTCCTAAGGTTGAAATATGACCTATCCTGTATGTTGATATAGAATTATTAAGCTTACCATTAAAATTTTCTGTATTTTCACAATTCTCCAAAATATTATTTTAATGTTATAAGACCTACACAAATTCCGATATTTGTCAATCAGTTTCCCTTTGGCATTGATCGGCCTATTTTTTTTGCTTCCTGGAACACGAGGTATGTAGTAGGTAGACCTGCCCTCTGTTGAAAAAATTTCACAAAATTTTTCAGCGAGAATTTCAAAATCCGTGGGTACAATTTGTGTGCATTGCAAAAAAATTTCACCTACTTATTTAAATGGCAAGAGTATAATATATATCCCATAGAACAAATAGACCTAAAATTCCTTCAAATCTTTGTGGGAAAGCATAAACAAGATCTGCGGCAAAACAAAACCTAAAAAGACTATTGAAAGAATTAAAGTAAATGGAACTGAAATTAATGACAAATTGAGTAGTGCAAATGGCTTTAACACATATTACTGTGAATTAGGCTCAAATTTAGCTAGAAACATACCCGAGATAACAAATTTTGCAGAAAATACAGATTTTTTGGAAGGTACTATGTTCCTTAGACCTACCGATGAAGCTGAGATTATTAATACAATAAAAGATTTGAAACTTAAAAAATCACCAGGTCTCGATGGCATAAGGTCTGAAACATTAAGAGAATTATCTAATGAGATTGCAAGTCCATTAACCTACTTAATAAATAAATGTTTTAGCACGGAATCATTTCCAAAAATTCTAAAAATTGGTATAGTTAAACCCGTATACAAAAGTGGAGAAAAAACAGAAATGATTAATTACAGGCCTGTATCACTAGTAACTAATATTTCAAAAATAATAGAAGATATAATAATAATTAGACTCTGTTCTTTCTTAAAAAAACATAAAATTTTATCCGATCGTCAGTATGGCTTCAGAGAGTCTAGGTCGACTGAAGATGCGATATATAGGTTAACTTCTCTTGTTTATGATTCGCTTGACAGGAATATTCCTACTATATGTGTCTTCTTGGATCTCTCCAAAGCATTTGACACAATTTGTCATAAATTGTTATTAAATAAATTGAAGAAGTATGGAATTAGAGGCAATACATACAAACTCATAGAAAGTTATCTATCAGGTAGGGATCAAATGGTTCAAATCGATGGGGTAATGAGTGCACCACATAAAATCACATATGGTGTACCTCAGAACCGTTCTTGGGCCACTTTTATTCCTTCTATACATTAATAGCCTGCTTTACTTGAATATTCAGGGTGAGATCATCAGCTTTGCAGATGACACAGCAGTATTTTATAGTTCCTCCACATGGCAAGACCTAAAAAATAAAATAGAAACTGATTTTCCTAATATTGCTAGATGGTTACAATTTAATAAACCAACTCTCAACTCCAGTAAAACAAATTACTTAACTTTTTCATCTTACATAACTGGCTTACCTAACTTGGGGCCACTGAACATCGGAGTAACAAACTACATTGAAGAAACAGAAAAATAAAATATCTCGGTATTATAATTGATCCACATTTGAGATGGGATCTACAATGTAATGATAAAGTAAAAAAAATAAGAGGCCATCTACCAATATTTAAGTATTTAGAAGAAATTATTGAGCCTAAAGGATTCAAAGTCTTATATTACTTACTGGTGGAATCATTGATTTCTTATGGAATTGTCGGTTGGGGAGGAGTGAAAGAGTGTTTCTTAAATAGAGTTCATATTTTACAAAAATGGTTTTTAAGAATCATCTTTCAAAAAAATATTTTATATCCATCGAAACAACTGTATATAGATGCCCAGGTGAAAGATGTACGTCAACTTTTCATTCAAAAAATATTGTTGTTTATATTTCAAAGTAAAATAAAACTTGTACATCATGAACATTCTTACAAAACTAGGGGATATGAAGGGATCGTTTTCCCACGCAGTGGAAAACCTATTGGTCAAAGAAATGCTAATTATTTAGCACCAAGAATTTACGTGCTGTTGTCTGATGATATAAAAAGTTCAAAGAGTTACAATTTATTCAAAAAGCAAATTAAATAATGGATTATGGAAATAGACAGACGATTCTTTAGCAATATAGTAAATCAAACTCTATCATAATTAAAAGTATCCATTTCAGAAATATTCAGGTGTCTAACAGTTAATATGGTACCACTTAATAGTTTATTATAGAACTCGACAATTTACTGGATTTGTCTTATTACCGGATTTGACAATTTACTGGATTTGACAAAAAAACTGATTTGTTCATGTTTTACGGTCACAGTACAAGTACGAGGGTACGACGATAATTTTGCAATTATTGCAAACAAAGAAGAACTCAGAGAGACCATTATACCGAATCCGCCCAGTACCCACAGCCTATATCGTTTTCCTACGTTCTCAGTTTAAATAAAATTCGGTATGGAATGGGACGTACCGTTAGATTACAACGCCGCGGTGGTGATATCTATTACTGCAATGTCACTGTCAAAACCTCAATCAGTTACAATCACGTAACAATCACAACGACTTTTTACTCGAAATACTAACGTCACATTGACATTAAAATAACTGTATATTTGTCACAGAAGTTTAGCAATCAACATATTTTTCCGATTCTGTTGTGTTAAGTCTTGTCTTCGAGATTTTACAGTTTCCCAGAAGACAACGTCAACGAAAATGCCACCGGTCACCATGAGTAAGCTGTGCATATCAAATCTTCCTGACGAAACCACCGAAAATGAATTGAGACAGCTTTTCATCGACAACAACCTTTTTTGTACTAATATCATTATGAAAAAAGGGTATGCTTTAGTCGATTGTCCCGATCAATCTTCGGCTGATAGAGCAATTGATAAGCTGCATAGATACAACTACAACGGATCCTATTTGTTGCTTGAACCATTACCAGTAATTGTTAAAAAGGAACCTCATCCAGCTTTTCACGAATCACCTCCAATTAACCGTGGCAATTCATGGAGGAGAGCGAACACCTCTGGTCGCCAGAAGTAGGTAAAGAAATATCCAGAAGGGCAGGTGAAGAATGTTATTTTTTCACATAATTTTGTATTGTATAGATTCGTGAATAAAGCAATACATTTTCTATAAATTGGTTGATTTTCTTATAATATACAATTTTATTATTATAGAGGTTATCAAAAATAAACTTAAACTGTAAACTTCGCGACCCTCTGAATTTTATGTTAATTTTAAATTTGTTTGATAGCTTAACTTGAATCAAACAGAAAAATATTTTTCAAAAAACAATGACCTTTCAACTAAGAAGGAACAACTACTTCTTGGCTATATGCCCCGACAGACATTGAATTACACTTCTAAGCCAAAAGGGTTGGTATATCTGCAAGATATGACCAACCATTGTAATTAACTGTAATTAAGTAAATAACTACAAAACCGAGATGGTTTTTGTCAATACAGAATTTTGGTTTGTGGTTAGATGTGGGGATGTCGCTGTTATCACATTTTTAACATTTCTTTCACTTGGGTTAATATATTGATGTGATTTCAGCGTTTTCTCCAGTCTGGGATTATGCTCTCAGAGCTCTTGGACAGTGGATATCTACCTTGTACTGTTGAGGCGAAAATACGCCGAAACCGGTCTACAAGTTATGTTGTCCCTTCTAGTTGCAAACCAGAATGGTTGGTTATATCTTACAGATATACCAACCCCGTTTAGCTTAGAAGTGTAATTGAATGTCTTTAACTCTAGACACGTTTATGGCCCAAAAAAGCCAGAATTGAGCTATTAAAACAGACAATATCAAAAGTAGGTCGACTATGTTATCGTCCTATATTTCATGTGATTAAAGAAAAGTAAACTATAACTTTGTATGACTGTAACTTTATTGACGAATGCACGTCAAGAATACCACTTCAAAAAAGAGCTCGCACATGAACTATTCGGTTTGATGCATATACGTCAAAAAGCTCATTTGTCGAGAGTACGGCCCCCAGTCTAAAAATCTCAAATCATTCATAATAAAAAAAAATTCCACCAAACTTGTATACTACGGAAGAGTGATTGAACCAGAATACTTTTATGCATATGTGTATGTATGTGTATCGAGGTATAAAGTGTACTGAGATCTAAAAGATCTATTGTGCCCCCTTTCTTCTACTTAGTTCCTGAGGAATGTCTCTGAGACTAGAAGCTCCTCTAGACCTATTTTCCGGAAAAATTTTAGGATATCTGCAGGCTTCAGTTTAGGTCCCGTAAGGACACCTGTTAAAGCTCTTAGTTCGGTTCTACCTCGGCTTATATTCATGATTGTCTAAGCCCTACTAAATCTTTCCAGTGGTCAAATCTACTTTTTTGTCGGCTTTGCCTATTTCTTTTAATACTACATTGGATCTGATACTGCAAAAGGGTTCCGGACCACAAAAGCCCCTTCACTTTGCTAGTTCATCTGATATTCCTTATAGTTCAGTGTTTCCTGGAATTTACAGTAAGGTGACGATGTTGTTTTCGCCTAGTTCATTGAGTTTCCCTAGGCGTTCCCATACCATTTTGAAACTGATTACACAAGAACTCAGAGCTTCAATGGCTGCTTTACTATCCGACATGATGATAATCATTTGCTTCATGTATCCTTTATCAATATTGAAGCTTTCGGAGTGTTTGGTTCCTGACCCGTACACTCTATCCTAGTTCTTTCTGTTGCTTTTGAGCTGTCTGTATACCGTTGAACGACTTTCCAAAATTAGTGATGGTATTGGGATTCCTTATTCATCTGAAACATTTGTCTTAAATACAAAAACTAGAGAGTTGTTCAGAAGGATGATTTTGAAGCTCGCCGAAAAATAATTATAATAATAAATGCTCCTTGTAAACTTTAAATTTCTGAAAAGGCTCGTGAAACGTGTAATGTTACAAAAAGCGTTCGTCAACAGATTTCTGAATAATCCACTAGTCCAATGAAATTTAAATTGATGCTTGCTTCTTATTGCACGACATAGGACTTTTGTGAAGGCTGGTGAATTCGTGAAACGTGTAATGTTACGAAAAAGCGTTCGTCACGCGATAACTCATTCAAGCGACTGTGCGCAATCTCTCTTGCCGCACTGAGCTCGCACACCTATAGGTGTGAAAAATTGTCAAAATTTTGAAAAAATGGTTAATAATTGCCAAATATGTTAAAATTTTTGAAAAATTGTAAAAATTTTTAAATATGGTCAAAAATTGTCAAAAATTTGGAAAAATGGTTAAATTGTCAAAAAGGTCAATAATTGTCAAAACCAATAAAAAATTGTCAAAAATGATCAATAATTGTTAAAATTTTGAAAAAATGGTCAATAATTGCCAAATATCAGAAAAATTTTTGAAAAATTGTCAAAGACGGTCAATAATTATCAAAATTCGTCAAAAACTGTCAATAATTGTCAAAAATTTTGAAAAATGGTCAAAATTTTGGAAAATTTTTCAAAAATGATCAATAATTGTCAAAGACGGTCAATAATTGTCAAAACCAATCAAAATTCGTCAAAAATTGTCAAGAGTCGTCAAAAATGCTCAAAAATGATCAATAATTGTTAAAATTTTGAAAAATGGTCAAAAACTGTCAAAGACGGTCAGTAATTGTCAAAATTCGTCAAAAACTGTCAATAATTGTTAAAATTATTAAAAAAATTGTCAAAATTTTTTAAATATGGTCAAAAATTGTCAGGAATTTGGGAATATCGTCAAAAACTGTCAAAATTTTTTAAAAATGGTTAATAATTGCCAAAGATTTTCAAAAATTGTTAAAAATTTGTAAAAATGGTCAATAATTGTCAAAATTTTGAAAAAGATGTCAATAATTATAAAAAACTGTCAAAAATGGTTAATAATTATTAAAAATTGTCAAAATTTTGGAAAAATTGTCAAAAATGGTCAATGATTGACAAAAATGATCAATAATTGTCAAAACTGTCAAAATTGGTCAATAATTGTCAAAAATGGTAAATCATTGTTAAAATTTGAAAAAATTGTCAAAATTTTGAAAAAATGGTCAATAATTGCCAAATATGTTAAAATTTTTGAAAAATTGTCAAAAATGGTCAATAATTGTCAAAGACGGTCAATAATTGTCAAAATTCGTCAAAAATTGTCAAAATTTTTGAAAAATGGTGAAAAATGTGCATAAGAAGCAAGCTTCTGTCGGCGGTCCGACGACCGCTCACCTTTTTTTTCGCATACAAATGTTCATCAGAAGGATTCCCTTTTTTCATTTTTATAAAATGAATTTGAACTCATTAGAGTATTTAAGTCCTGGGAACTTGAATAGATGGACTTTTAATACACCGCTTTGTAATTTAAGAGTTTAATCAAATGTTTTATTTCATTTTTCTCTCTTTGCATCTGGAGAACTTTCTTAGTAGTAGTTTTTCCTAATTACCAAACTTACATTAACACAAAACGAAGTATAATTTTTTTGTCGTAGTATAAATTGTGTTTTGAGAACCTTTTGGTGCAGTGTTTAGAGTAAAAATAGCTCTAATAGTGTGCAGAAACTTGTCTGGGAGAATTGGGGTTGTAGCCCAAGGAGCCTGAGGTAGATATACACATATTGCGACCAATAAGATCTTTTGTATATACCCTCCATCTATGTTCTAGTCCAAAAGATTCAGGCTTCCGAGAAATCCTATTATCCGTTTTAAAACTGGGTCTATAATCTGATCAGAATTTTAGTAGACCTGTCACAGGTATTTAAGGCATTGGCGAACAATTAGCCTGCAATTACGGATAATGTACTTCGCCGTTTCAGCCGCTTCATCGCAGAATCTGCATGTTCCACTGTCCACGTTACCGATCTTAGAGAGATGGTATATAAGAGAGCATTGTCCAGTAAGAATTTCTGTAATTACTCTGAGTTGCTTGAGGGATTGTTTGCAGTTCCAGACTGTTTAGACTCTTAAGTTGTATAGAACTGCCGCCTAAATGGGCACCTCGAGTAGCTCAAACTGGAACTTAGTATAAAAAGTGGCACTATAGATTTTGTACCGGGTGTCTGATTAAGAGAGGTAACCCGCTATATCTCAGAAACTATTTATCGTACAGCTTGGGGTAAAAAATCTGTACTATAAACTTTTATACGTTGAAACTACTGGATTGAAATAAGGATAGGTATTATAAGTGGAATTGAAGCACAACAGCTTCGATAGTAAGGCCATGTGGGTAGGATGATTGACGAAAGGTGTGTGAAGAAGATTCTTCTTGGAGGTGGAGGAGGTAAGAAATAAAGAGGTCGACCTAGGAAGAAATGAATTAATGCTGTTAAAGTATAGTTAAAACAGATAGCAATAGAGGACTGGAATAAGATTGATTGCAAGAGATCGAATAAAATGGAGAAATATTACAAACAAGTAGAAGCTATGGGCCCATGGGAACTAAAACGCTATTTATAAATATCCAGCTCCTTAAACTATGAATTTGTATTAAAATTGTCTCAACTTTAAAAAAATTTTGTCATAATTTCAATATAGGGAAAACTTCAAAAGAATTTCTCATTCAACGACTCTATCTTCTATACTTTTTTGTTGCTTTAAAATTGTTGCAAGCAAAATAATTATAAAATAAAAATATTTTACAAATTGTAACCAGATTTTTATATTTAAATGGATTGTTATGCAGACCTTCATTTTATTTTTCTTATGAAAAAAATGTTTCCGACTCTCAGGTTACGCACTATTATGGTTCCTATGGTTCCGGTATCACCTAGAATATTTTTAAAAAATTTTCGTCTCATCTTATTACCGTTTTTCGAGACGAAACATATCTCGCTCTTCTATGAAGTTCTAATAAGTTGCCGTAGAAATTACACAACCAGTAAAATCAGACTTTGCCAAAAATATTTTCAATCCATCAGTATTCACAACAGTGCTTGAAGTTTTTATCTTGTTACAGGAAACAATAATTTGATTTTCTGTTAAACCCAAAAGGTAAAAAATATCTCACACTTCACGTAACTTAAATTGAAATAAAACAAAAATGTGTGTAAAATTCAAATGAAATGCCACGTACGTAACGTGGCTAACGTAAAATTAGAAATCAAAGTGAAGTCTCCGGGGTATAGAGTGGTATTTTCATGTAGTCGCGCCATTGAGACGGAAATTTACTTTTATTTTATACGTCCGCAACATCCGTACGTGTTCCACTAACACATTTATTGGTTTTTACGGCTACTTCCTGAGATTTTTACTTTTAAATTTGTCAATAAGGACTTTATTGGAAGGTATAAAAAGTAACTATAAAAATCTGCTAAACTTACTTTATAACTGTGTGTTTTACGAAAAAAAGCAATAAACGCTTAACTTTTACTGAACCCTGTCTCTGACTGAACTCATCTACCCGAGTACAGGGCTCAACCCTTACAATATTTACGAGGTAGGTTTTCCTGATGGAAACGTATCCTACCATCTAAAATTATTCTACAACATTCGTTTGCAACTGCACTATTGAATGTAAAATTTAAATTTTTCCAAAAAAATCTGTAGGCCGGTCCATTCATTGTCCACAATCCCTGTGCTACGAATTTCCAGTGTTCTTCTAGATAAAAAAAAAGGAAGCTGTCAGTTGCCGTATAACAACTATTGGACTATTCAGCTTTACTCTAATATGATAGTGAGACTGAAATTACAGTCGGGTTTTAACTTTATCGTACAATATGCTAACAGCTTTCGGTTTCGGAATTGCTTACCCGGAAAAAGGTTTTGAAAGGAGTTTTTATAGAAATATCAATATAGTATTCGAAAGATTGCAGATTTGGGAAGTAGATGCTGCCATCTTTTAGCTTATATTTAGCATTTAGTTTTTCAATGAAAAATTCTAACAATACCAGTCACTTGTCCATGGCATACGCCTCTGGTAGTAGCCTGAAAGGTTTATTTAACATAATTTAGGAGGGTGTATAATACCCACACTTCAATAATATGTCAAATAATTTTATAGTACGACAAGAAAAACATTTTATCTAGGTGGTTTGGGTCAAATCTTCATATTTTAAGTTCAGGATTCTACAGTTGAAATATTTCCAATTAGTAATGAAACACCCTGTATAGGTGAAACACGAAGAAATCTTGCAATAAGACATAGTGAACATCTTAGTTGCTTTAGAAATTAACATCCAGATAAGTATACTTATGGAAGACACTCAATTGTATCAAATCATCAGATCACATAGAAAAATTACTCAGTTTCTTAGAATTAAAAAAATATAAAAAAGTCAGACAGATAAATATCTACTCTTCATTATTAGATTGTATTTACTTAGCATATAAATGAAATATCTTAATATGACATTTATCCTAGGCTACATAATAAAGGTAACTTGGTTTATTGTTCAGTTATATTAATTTTCATAAATCACCTTTGGCGATGCAAAAGTAATTTGTGAAACCGGTCCAGTAATATACAGTGTGGCATACCTATCTGAAGCTGCGTGGCGTCGGTAAGGGCTAAGGAAACATGGCCGATTCCATTCATAAAATTATCGCTGGCATACGTTATTTTATAAAAGTATTAAAAACATTTTATACTCAGAAAAGTGAAGAAAAACCAAACACTAATCTCTTGAAGATCATGAGAAAGTCTGAAAATACAAAACACAAAAAAAAGTTTGGGAAAATACAATGATAAACACTTACAAAACCAATGCCACTGGATAATCAATATCAGAGATAAGTAATAAACAAGATACGCACGTCAATGCTGTAATGGAGAAATATATTTCTTCATGGTTTTGGAATCAACCAGTAGATGGAACTGGTGCCTTCCATCATGGTTCTGGAATTAACCAGTAGATGGAACTGGTGCCGTTGATTCCAAAGAGAGATTATGGCTACATCAGCTGCAGACTCGGAACTGCAAAAAAAGAAGAATATTTTCATTTTGTTCAGTGTTGCCAGAGATGTTACAATTGTAACAGATGTGATAAAAATTACTCTGGCTACACAGATAAAAAAAAGTATTGAATCAAACAAAATATATTTCAGTCAAACAAATTTGTTGTTTCAATATGGCGAAATAAAACTATTATTTAAAATAAAACGCTAGTTTATTTGGATTCCAAGACCAATATTTGTTTGATTCAAGAAAACATATGATGAAGTCAATTGTTATATTTCTTCCATTCAATTCTTCGGGTTCATTTGATGCAAGAATAATTCATTTTCATCTGAGAATGTTTTCCACCATGGAAGCAAATAAACAATTTTGTATATTCTAGAATATTAAATACTCAAATGAAACAAAGATTCACTTGAATTTTAGAAACATATTGTTTTGTTAAATACCAGACTGTTAAAATAAAAAAAATAATTATTAATTTTGTGCAAATAATCATTTAATTTCAGAATCAAGATTATTGCTATTTGAAACAAATGTATAATTAGAAATTGATTTAAGATTATACTTGAATGAAGAGTGTGAGTTACTCAAGTGAAACAAATATATCTTTAATTGGAAAAATATTTTGTTTGGTTCAGAAACATACCCGCTGGAATGAAAAAAATATTATATTATATTTTTGTGGCACTGTTTTAGAATATGAAATGGAGAATAGTTATTTGAATCAAACAAATGATTAGGTAAATTAAGAATTGATATAATTCGTTTAAAAATTTAAAATACTTGCCTGAAGAATTTGAGCCACAAATGAAACAAATATTGGGTAAAAATAACCCTAGGGGTTCCTATTCATTTTTCCCGTAGAAGACACCCTCCATCGGAGTGCACCACGATAACGATTTTTTTGTGGTAACTTCCATATTCCTTCAATTTCTATTGAATTTGATCAGTGAACATGGTAATTGAGTGCTATTAATGAAGAATTACGTCGACCCCCTCATCTCATTAGGAAAGTAAAAGGTGGACTGGTTTTCTAATTTTGAAACGAAAAAAAAAGTGAAATAATGTAGTCCACTAAAGGCTTCCCAGGAAACATATGAATGTATCTGTATTTTCTTTATACCAATCAATTACTATGTACAATGTAGAAATTTTTCAGAAGTTGATGGAATTATTTATAAGTTAGCACCTTGAAGCTTTATTCAAAGGCAAATTATTTTGAAAAAGGCGCTTTCCGGGAAAGATGTATTAGAACGAATGAATTTTAACGAATACTTTGTTTCCGAAGTATTGTCAATGGACAGGAATTAAATAAAAAATCAATTTTTTTGAACATTTATTATATCTATAAAACGACAAACGAAAACCATTTTTGCAATTACGATACGTTTTGAACAACTGGTATAATACAGGTCGTTTTATATCGAAAATATAAAAGAAAAACTATTATTTGGTATGAAATCTTCTATTCTTCTTTTTTTGCTTGGTGCTCCATCCAAAATCGACTGAGATCTGAAAATTTATTGAGTTTTACACATTGCAGTTATTTCATACCACATGATTGATTGATTGATTTCATTGATTTCATAGCACATGAGAAGAAAAAGAATTACTCGATTCAATTACTTTCGAGCAACTCTTTTTCGAGAGAAAGATTAGACAGTTCTAGGGGGCCTAAACACGAAAAAGTAAATGTTCCTGTCTTTGTTCATTCACGCATTTGGGTTTTCTCATGAACATCATTTTACTTTAAAATTGAGGGTGTCACTAAAAAAACTGAAAAAGATGTTGAAGGATCGCGAGTTTAAAAAGTAACCACGCTGTATACTTACATTCCGAGAGCCGTTTTCTGAGGGTTTCAAATTTTTTCGTAGGTCATCATTCCCCAATATCGCTCTCCCGTAGTTCCATCAATGCGGAAAGAGAATACAATTTCTGTTCTGAAATGATAAACTTATTCGACATAAATGAAATAACTACTCCGTATAAAACGATAAATAAATTATTGAAATTCTTAATCAGAATAAATGAAAGACTAAATCGAAACAAATGAAATACTAAATCGAAAAAAATGAAATACTAAACCGAAACAAATAGAATACTGAATCGAATAAAATACTCAAAATCAACTTAATGAATTAATCAATCCCAAGTTTAATAAGTACTCTGGAAACATTTGGAATAGACATAGTATAGGGTGTACATTAAGTAAGAGATCAGGCGAATAACTAGAAAAATATGATTTTTAGTTTCAATTTCAAGTTTCAGTTTATTTTCTGTAATAAAGTACATAATGATAATAATAAAATAATATTAGTAGTTATAAACATACATAAAGACACCAAATTGAGCATTTTACCTAGGCATTTCTACCTGTTTTGTTACTACTCAATTAGGTAGTATTTACTCTGCACGTTTTATCTTTAAATAGCTAATATTGAATACATAAAAAAATTAGAAAAAACAAAACTAAATTACAGTGCAAATAAGGTTATAAGACGAATAAATGTTGACAATTAATAAAATTAAATAATAGATAATAAAAAGAAGACAATACTTACGCAAGGAAGTAGTAGACAAGAAAAAATAAAACGACAATGAACCAGTAGTTTGTATGTTATTAAGCCATTATATCAAATATTTTATTTTGGTTAGTTATTAAATGATTTCTTAATTCAATTTGGAACTTCTTTAATTTTTTTATTTGTCTGAGGTGAATCGGGATTGTATTAAAAAATTTTGGACCGAAGAATGATGATGATCTTTGACTGGCTGATTTTTTAAAGAATTGTAGAGGTATCTCCATATTAGTAACTGATCGAGTTAAATGGGTGTTTTTGTGGTTAAATTTTTCGCAGCTTTTATATATTCTAATTATACATTGATAAGCAAAGAGTAGTTTAATGTTGAGTATTCTCGATTCATCATACAATTTTTTCGTTGAAAATAGCTTTTCTTTTTTTAGGATGATTTTTAAAATAGTGTTTTGTGTTGTCTCTAAAATTTTAATAGTGGTGTGAAATGCTCCACCCCAAGCTACTATACAGTATCTTAATAAAGATTCCACTAGGGAATTATAAAGTATTAGTAAATTTTTCTTTGAAAGAATTTCTCTAAGAACATAAAATTTATGCATTAAGGCTCTCAATCTATTGCTAACATGGACAATATGTTGTGACCAACGTAGGTGTTGGTCAAGTATAACACCTAAATATTTAATTTGGGATACTTTATGTATTAGGGGGCAGTTACAATCGATTTTGTGACAGTCATTAGTGTGCAGTTTAATTTCAAAGTTTTCAGGTTGTTTAACGATGGTTGAGCTGAAAGTAATACATTTTGTTTTCAACACATTTAAGGTTAGTAGATTATTATTTAACCATAAACTTATCTTTCCCAATGCTTTTTCTGCGGTGAGTTTGACCTCTTGCCATTCTTTACCAGTGAAAATAATTACAGTATCATCCGCGTAGCATATGATTTTACCAGAGAAGTTATCAATTTGTGTAATGTTATTCATATACACGAGAAAGAGAATTGGTCCTAATACCGTCCCTTGTGGAACACCCACCTTTACTAGGGAATTAGAGCTTCTGTCTTTTCCGATTTTTACGCGCTGGGTTCTGTTTGATAAATAATTCGTAAGGAGTTCTAGTGCTACACCTCTAATGCCATAGTTATTGAGTTTGCCAAGTAGAATGTTATGAGAGACGGTGTCAAATGCTTTGGCTAAATCGAGAAATACTGCAACACATTTTAATGAATCATCTACTGCGCCAACCGTCTTTTCTAGAAAATCAACTACTGCATCTTCAGTGCTTGAATTTTGTATAAACCCGTACTGACATTCTGTTATAACATTGTGAACATGAAAAAAATGTATTAATCTGCTTTTTACCGCATTTTCAAAAATTTTTGCTAAGTTATTGATTACTGAAATTGGCCTATAGTTGGTCAGTTCTCCAGGATCACCGGATTTGTATACAGGGGTGACAACAGATTCCTTCCATTGACTTGGAATTCTTCCTGATTGAAAGCAAAGATTAATGATATGCGTTAATGGAAGAGTAATATATGTATGTATGTTTTTTATCGTGGTTGCTGTTAGATTATCTGGGCCAGGTGCAGAGTTATTCTTTAATTTACTTATTAAAATAATTACTTCATTTTCTGTTATAGGTTTTAGGAATATATTTGATTCAACCGTATCCTTTTTAGGAAACTTATTTGGAATTGTTACTTTATTTATTTTATTTGCCATATTTTCACCCAAGTTAGTAAAAAAAATATTAAACGCATCCGCTTTTGATTTATTATTGTTGATATACTCATTATTTTCTGACTTTATAGATATATTTTCAATTTGTTTAGACTTTTTTGTACTACCTGTAATGTCATTTATAACCCTCCATATTTTTTTGTAATTGTTTCCGGCTTGTGAGATTTTATTTTGATAATGTTCGTTTTTTGTTTTTCTTATTAGGAAATGAAGTTTATTTCTATAGCTTTTATAGTGGTTTTAGAGCTCTAGAGTATAATTTTTTGATAATTTCTTTTTTAGATAGTCTCGTTGCTTTATGGAATTTATTAAACCAGTTGTTATCCATGGTTTTAGTTTAATTATATTATTGTTAGTATTTTTATTTTTTATAGCAGTGTTGTTCTGGATGAGTTTATCAATCTTATTAAAAAATATGTCGTAAGCTTGTTGCGGATCAGTACAACTAATTACATCAACCCAATTCACTGTTTTTAAAGATTGCTTTATATTTTTATAATCTATCACAGACAATTTGTTTTCTAATTCCGTTAAGCCTGGTTTTTGTGTGGAAAAGGATATTAATACAAAAGGGGAATAATGATCTGTCATATCTGTGTGGAATATAATTGGTTCAATTTCAATGCTTTCTTTTAAGGTTTTCTGAGCTCTAATAAAAATATGATCAATGGCAGCTTTTACTCTCGTCGGTTTATTTATATATGAAACAAAATCTTTAGAATTAATTATATTTAAGTAGTCATTTGTTATGTTAGTTTCTCTTTTTAATAGATCGATGTTTATGTCACCTACATATATTTCTAAATTTTGAAGTTCTATAGAGCTTAGGTATATTTCTAAATTATCTAAATACGTGTTTAAATCGGTAGCTGGTAGTCTGTAGAAACCTGTAAGCCCTATTTTGCAATGTTTAGGAAGATTACTAGTAGTTAATACAGCTCTAAGGAATTTAGTTTCTTTTACAGGCTCAATATTAATAATAGCTGATATAGTATTTCTTACATATATTATAGTACCATCGCATTTGTTAAATACTGCCTCGTTATAGTGGATTGAAAACTTAGGAATGGAAAAATCTTGGGTATTTTTTATGTTACCTGTTTCTGATAATATAATAACGTCAAGCATATCTTTAGCCATTTCCACGTACACCAGCAACTCATTAAAATGTTTTTGTAAGCTTCTTATATTTAAGTGAACAACTCCTAGCCCATATCTGTTCTTGTCTACTCTTCCCTGTATATATTCCTCGAAATTATCAATAAGTTTTGTCTCTATTTCTTCGTCGTCTAAGACATTCAAAAATTCTATCATAACTTATAAGAAAGTTGTCTCAAACACCCTAAAAATTTATGAAGAAAATACATCTCTGGTTATGTTCTATGTTATAATAAATGACTATTAAATGGAGAAAGTAAAAGAAAAAAAAGAAAGAAAAAAAAAAGAATTCTTACTAAGATAAGGGAAAAGGTGTGAATAAGTTTTTCTCCTTTTTTTTTCCCTTCTACCTTTAGGTTGCATTACATTTATATTGGGTTACATTTTTTTTATTATATTTATGCACATAGGAGAAATCATTTAGCTGAAAATAATTTATCAAATTCATTTCTATTTCTAATAATAGATACTCTATTGTCCTTGTTTACATAAATTTTGCCATACTCTGTCCAAACGTTTTTCAAACCTTGAATACCAATAGCTTCGTTTAACAAATTCACTCTTAATCTGGTTAGGTCTTCTCTTATGGCAATCCCTGTGCCCTTAAGCAGTTTTTTTTCACCATATACCATTTGTTTTGTTCCGAGATCTTTTAATTCTAGAAAAATACCTCTACTTTTATTTCCTTCTCTCTTCCCAATCCTGTAGCTTAATAGGATATCATTTTCGTTGAGATTAAGCGACATATTTTTATTTAAATTATTTATTATGACTTGCCTTGTATCTTCTTTTGGAGTCTCTTTTAAATTAAAAACTCTGAGGTTGGAAGATCTAGTCGATTGATCCATTTGATCCATTTTCAACTCAATCTCTACATTTTCCATACTGAGAGTAGTTATATTATTTTGCAAATTATTCATTTTGTCTTCAAATTTATCATTAAGTTTGTCAGAATCCTCCTTTAATTCCGCCACTGTAGTTTCAATGTATTTCAGCTTGTTTTCAAACGTGTTTATTATCGCCTCTGTTACTTTTTTGGCAATTTGACTGATAAGCAATTCATTTTGAATAGCCCTGCTTACCGCTGATTCAATTTCTTCGCGGATTTCTCTGGTTATTACCACGATTTTGTTATTATTTAACACTCTCGCGTATTGCAGACACTACCACGATCACTGTATCACTTTTTTTTTTAATTTGATGTAATACCTTGTATTTTAACTTTATTGCGGGAGCCCAATTTTCGAACAACTATTCAATATCGGCCATAGGCGTATACAACACGTTTTAGTGGGAATGTAATTATGAAGCCTTTATTTAATGAAGCCCATCTAGTAGAGGAAAAACTTTTTTAACAACTTTTTCCAAGGCTTTACTGAAATTCCGTACTATCCGATTACAAAAAGGGGGCCCTGAGGCGCCCCAGTAGGACCCGAAAAGAATGTTTTCAACTCATATTCAAACATAAACTTTTCCGTTCGGTTCGAATCAGCCGACAAAAATAGGATGTTCCATTTAAAAAAATTGTTGTGGTTCCCCGCGAAGCCCTAAACATGATCCATCCATCCATGATGTCCCATCTAGCGGAGAAAATAATTCTGAACAACTTTCCCATTACATGTGTTTCACTAAAAATGCATATAGAGTAATTCTCTACTTAAGGTAAAGCCTGTTCATAGTTATAAGAAAGTAAATTAAGCGGATTATTGAAGGGTAGCTATTAACTAACAATGACATGAAATTTATTGCCGGATTTTCGTAGTTTTAGAGCAGGTAGGCTATGGTCCGTACCCATTTAAAATCTTTATCCCATACTTTATCAAGGGGTACTTCCTAATAGGATTCAGTCAGTCACTTTCTTATATCTATGAACAGGCTTTACACCCTAATCTAATAATCTCGTGATTTTAGGTATATGTATTCAAAGTGTTCTTAACGAAAGTATCTTAAAACAATACAACTTTGGACAATAAATTGAGAATCAACTTACCTTCGAAAACACTTTCTAAGTCCTGTAAATGATATTCTCTAAGTAATTCTATTACTTCTTCCATTTACACACAGTGGAATAATGAAAACAAACTGAATAACACAGATATAGTTTAACAACGACACACTACTGGATACTCGACTTGACGATGGTCGATATCATACTGTTTTGCGTTCATAAAAAAAATTTCATTGGTTCGAATAATTTTTCAGACCGAAATTGAAAAAGGATACATTATTTGAGTGAAATAAGCCTATTTATTTCATTCCAAACAATGATTTTTGAGTGAAGTGAATATTACTCAAACCAGGTATTTTGATATCAAATAAATCGAAATACTACATTCAATCAAATAATTGCATTGCTTTCAATAATTTTCGAAACCTAAATTGAAATGAACCTATTATTTGAGTTGAATCAACCAATTTATTTCATTCCAAACCATAATGTTTGAGTGAAATGAATTTTACTCAAAACATGTATTTTGATATCAAATAAATCGAAATACCACATTCAATCAAATAGTTGCATTGCTTTGAATAATTTTCGAAACCTAAATTAAAATAAACCTATTATTTCAGTTGAATAAACCAATTTATTTCATTCCAAAAATTATGTTTGAGTTAAATGAATATTACTAAAACCAAGTATTTGTATCTCAAATAAATCGAAATACTATATTCAAACATTCCTTTTTTTCTGTGTAGGTATCCAGGTACAACTTCGTGTTATTCTGGTAAATGATATGATGAAATCCTTCCATAGGAAATAATAATATGATTATCTGCCATGAACATTAGATCTGGTATATTTTCTTGAATATTCTGGTACATACTTTTATTTTGCTCTTACAACCCTGATTTTGTTTTTATTCATTGTTGTTAATTCGTACATGGTGGAATTTTTTAGAGTTTTTGTGAATATTGTGATTACATTATCAATTTGTTATTCAGGAAAACAGTGACAACGTCAGAATCGGGAAATAAGTGTGAATATATAGATAAACTGTGAAAGGACATGTCGCAAAGAGTTCAATCAAAATGTTACTATGCCTCATTGTTCTGTACATACAAATAAAAAGAAAAGTTGAATCATGTGATGTTTTATGAAATCTTGGTAATATTCGATTCCTACATCTTTATCACACTAGACTATCGAATTTCAGATGATATAGCAATATTTTTATCCTTATGTTACAATCAAATGTACAATGTTGACAATTGTTAATGTTAATGGTTCCAATAATTAACAGTGCTACAAAATCTGTTGTAAAATTTAATTTTTCTGAAATTGGGACGTACATTAACAAGATATTTCTCGAAACTTTTCCATTTTGTAAATTGAATCAATAACCTTCAACGAAGTTCATGATGACTACCTTTTTCCTTTATTGTAAGTGAAAATAGACGTCAACTTTCCAGTCAGATTTGGAAGCGTGATCGTAGTAAAACAGTTTTTTTCTATGTATCTGGAAAATGGGCAAAGTGACCGGATAAATGTAGGAAAGTTCTTGATTTTTTTGTTTCATTTACCTCACATTTCCAATTAAAGATTCATTTTAGAGACAAATTGAAAATTGGCCATAAGGAAATATCTTACTGACAATAATGTTTAGGTATTGATAATAAATCTTTAAAATAAATAGAAACGACACACTCTGTGTTCCAGTATGGTAAATACCATAATTTGAATTGATCTTCAAACATCTGGCATATCTGGTTCATCTCAATAATTCACCCTGTATGTAACTTTTTCCACCCGTAATAGACAAAAAACAGATAAAAAATGTTTGTAATAACCTAGTTTTCTTATTTTTTCAAGGAAAAATCATGTCTAGTTATTTTAATCGGAATGACATGAACAAGCCCAGAAAATGTTTATTCATAAATTAAAAAAGAAAATAAATAACAACCAAACAATAAAATAGTTTCAACAATCTGGAACAAAGCAAAAAACAATTTAATAAACATTACGATTATAAAAGATGTTCAAAATGAAATCCATCTGCCTCAATACACTTTTCTTGACGAATGTTTAAATATGTAATGGACTTTCTGATTGTCAGTTGGTAATTTCTGATAATATTGCAACAGTGAATAATTCTGTCAATGAGCTGCTGCCGCGTATTTATATTTTCTTCGGAGACCAGCTCTTTTAATCGACCCCTAATGTAATAATCAACAGGGTTATAGGCTGGGGATCTTGCTGCCCATGGAATAGGACCCCCGCGTTCTAACCATCAGTTTCCATAAATGGTATCTGAATGCTGGCGTACGGTAACAGCAAAATGAGGTGATGCCCCATCATGCTGAAAGTAGATCCCTCGTAGGCCCACATTAGCGAGTAGATTGGGAAAGATATGCTGCAAAAAATTTAAAAAAACATGTCCTGTTAGTGGACCATCAAAAAAATGGGGTCCTATTAGATGAGTGTTGATTACTCCGATCCAGACATTTACAGAGAATCTTTGTTGCGAACGATATTCTCGAATCGCATGTGGATTTTCTTCGGCTCATGCGTGCGAATTTCGCGAATTATTTATTCCATCTCTGGTAAATTGTGCTTCATCGGTGAATAAAATTCTGTACAATACAAGTCGGTGATTTGCAACCCACCTTGAAAATGCTAGGCGATGGATTCCATCTCCAGGATGTAACCGTTGAACTAATTGTATGTGGTACGGATGTAAGTTATTTTTTCGCAACACTCTACTCACTTTGGATTGGGAAACACCTAATTGTACTCCTACTTTTCTGGTACTTATTTTTGGATTTAAGTCCAAAGTATCCAGTATATTGTTTTCTAAAACAGGATCTACATTTCGTTCTGATTTTGTTTTAGGAAAACTACCATTGTTTTTCAAGAAATTAGATTACAAATTTAAACATTCGTCAAGAAAGGTATATTGAGGCAGATGGATTTCATTTTCTTTTATAATCGTTTTATAATGTTTATTAAATTGTTTTTTACTTTGTTCCACATTGTTAAAACTGTTGTATTGTTTGGTTATTGTTATTTATTTCATTTTTAAATTTATGAATAAACATTTCCTGGGCTTGTTCTTTTCATTCCGATTAAAATAATTAGACATGATTTTTCCTCAAAAAAATAAGAAAACTAGGTTATTATAAATATTTTTTATCTGTTTTTTGTCTATTACGGGTGGAAAAAGTTACATACAGAGTGAATTATTGAGATGAAACAGATATGCCAGATTTTTAAATGCGGCCCTGTAAATCAATTCAAATTATGTTATTTACCATACTGGAGCACAGTGTGTGTCGTGTCTGTTTATTTTAAAGATTTCTTTTCAATAACTAAACGTTATTATACAGTAAGATATTTCATTATTGCCAATTTTCAATTTGACTCTAAAATGAATCTTTAATTGGAAATGTAAGGTGAGTGTAATAAAAAATTCAAATACTCAGGTCTAACTGTCTATTTACGCCCTCTAAAAAAATTAAATCAGATTTTAGAAAAATCATATACAGGGTGAAGTGTTGAATATGAAGCAGTCTCACAAATTTTCACGAAGACGGTCCTGGATTTTTTAAATTCTTAATATGTCAGTTAGTTTCCAGACACCAATACACACTTTCACCAAAAAATGAGACAAATCTACTTAATCATTGAAAAGATATGACGAAACATTGTTTTGGTGAAAATCCATAATTCACCCTGTATATTAATAATCAAAACAAGAAGACAATTTTTATTGGTCATTTGATAATCCCCTAACGTGCCTCTACTTATGGTAGAAGTATGTACAGTTCCTCGTAACTCATCCTGTATTTAAAAAAAGTATCTGTAGTAGATACTGTAGGTTTTTATTTTGAGTCAAAGTATAAGACACGTCTGAGAATTCGATGAAATGCAAATATAGTGAAAACCAAATAAAGTTGCGTTTACGTCACCAAGGTCGTATTTCTATCGCATAAGTGGCTACATTTCTATCGAAAAGTACATATACTTAAATTTGTTAATTAATCGGTTCTAAAGATAACCCAATCAATAAAAAAACTTTTGTAACAAAATAATGTATAAGCAATATAGCTTTATTGGGTTTAGACGTCCCTCCATGTAAAAATTTGTGTTAAAATTTTTATAAAGAAGCCTCCAATTATTGACGGTAAAATAGTCACTGCCAGAAATAATGTCATGTTGCCGCGTTGTTTGTGACTTTTCTACTCGTGTAGTGTCATCGATTTTGAGGTTATAGTTACGTGCTTTATAAAATTTTCTTGTGACAAATATTTATAATCAAAACTGTTTTTTTCAAAACAACGAAGCATTTTCTTCTGTGATTGTTAAAATGCCCAAACAGCTGAATAGCCGATGCAAAGAACTTGTGGCTTCATTAGTAAATTATTTTGAACAAGAAAGAAATAATAATGGCCCTTTGTTGCCCTTAAATGCTGTACAAGAGGTAGGTAATACGTGAATAATATATCCTTACTTTACTCTACGAAAATTTCTATTATTTTAGCGTGTAGCTGCTGCTTTAAAAATCAGTGTAAGAACAGTAAGCAAAATTTGTCAAACAAAGAAAAAAGGTGAAGAGTTTGAGTCACCAAAGAAAAAACGTTGCGCTCATAAACGAGTAACAAATACAGAAACTTTAAATACAAGCTCTATTCGTGATACCATTTACAACATGTACCAGAGAAGTAAGTATAATTACGACAATTGTATATTTAACATATTTTATTTTCTGTATGCTTTCAGAACAGCATATAACGATTCAATCATTGTGGTCCCAACTAACAGAAAAAGAATTATTTAATGGTAGTACCACTTCTTTGAATAGATTGCTCAAAGAACTTGAGTTTAAGTGGATGAAGGATAATCCACGACGAGGACTTATGGAATTACCTAATGTTGTTTTGAAAAGAGTACAATTCTTAAGATATTATAAAGAAGCGAAGGACGAAGGTATATACCAATTTGTGTTCATCGATGAAACCTGGATATTTCAAAATGGCATCATAGGTCATTCATGGCAAAATGAAAATATCAAGAGTGTTAAGACCACTAAAACGGATGGCAAAAGGTTTGTTGTATTGCAAAACATAAGTGGTTACTTAAACATTATTTAAATAATATTATTACAGATATATTATACTCCATGCTGGAAATGAAAACGGATTTATTGAAGGTGCTGAAGCAATATTTTGTTCAAAAACCCAACTTAATGATTATCATGGGGAAATGAACCAGGCAAATTTCTTGAAATGGTTTGAATATCAGTTGCTGCAAAATTTAGAGAATCCTTCTCTAATTATACTTGATAATGCACCTTATCACAGCATGTTATTGCATAAAACTCCAAATACAGGATGGTCAAAATGTGCTATTCAGGACTGGTTGACAGAAAAAAGCATTCCCTACTCTCACATGATGTTCAAAACAGAACTGTTGCAAATCGTTTCTCAGTAAATATACAGATATATTCTTACTTATTGCCATTTATTTTAAACATTTTTTTGTTTTTTTTTTAGAAATAAGCCACCAATCAAGTATATAGTGGACGATATGGCAGAACAGTATGGACACAAAGTTTTACGTCTTCCTCCTTACCATTGCATATTCAACTCTATCGAATTAATTTGGGGCATAGCAAAAAATTACTACAATAGGCATACTGGTAGGGATGGTAACAGTGCGAATAACTGCCTGAACATGTGGCACGAGGCACTGCACATGATAACTCCTGATATGTGGAAAAATTCTATACAACATACTGAAAAAGAGATATTTAAATGGTATGAGAGGGAAAGAATATTTGATCGTCCAGAAATTATTCCGATAGTTATAAATTTTAATAGTGAAGAGAGTGACACTGATGTTGAATCAGATGAAGAAATTGAACAAGAATTTGAATCTGCCTAGTTTCATTTCACAATATGTTGATTTGTTTAATGTTAGTTTTTGTCTTTGAAAATATGTTCATTATTAAACATATTTTATTTTATTGCTTGTATTTTTATTATATTTATTTATTAAAAGATTTGGTAACTCAGTAATAACCTTACAACTTTTATTCTAGAATTCCTTACTTTGTGAAATCTATTTATAAATTTAATTAACAAAAAACGTCAATGAAAAAACTCCACACTATATTAAACGAAAACTATCAAACTATCGATAATTTTGTAGTTTTTATTTATAATATTGTGGAATTTTCATTTTTTATGTTTTTTGTTGACTTCAGTTATCTTCTGTTGATTTCCATATTTCGTGAACAATTTGACAACGCTGCAAATGTTCACAATGATGACGTAAACGCAACTTTATTTGGTTTTTACTATACCTATGAATTACTAAATACATATTATGCAGGGCGTTGTTTTCATATTATTCAAAACAGCTTGTTTCTCTTCAAAATCGGTTTTAAAAATTGAGTAAATAAATATATTAAAAATCAATTGTTTATAGTAGTAAAATTGTTCGTATGTGATTTAAAATAAAAAAAAAAGTATTACCAATAACTACCAGTAAATAAAATGAAAACTTACCGTAAATGTATCAGATTATAATCCAAGTAATCCATAGAGGCACTATTCACTACACTCCACGATACACGTTAATTTCGAACGCACGCACACCGACATACCAATATTTCCTATTAGAAAGTCAACACGCTACCTACTGAATATAAATCGACAAAATTTATTCGTTAGTCACCCTGTTAAACAAGTAAAGTTGTTTATCATAAGTATATCTACGATTAATATTCAAATATATACCGGCCGTCCTTGAAGTGAATATAAAAGTAAATTATTTTGAAAACCTTATTTATTAGTCTTTTTGAGTATTTTAATGAAAATGTAAAAGTAAAAAGATACACAAGGATATAAATAAAACTGAATTTCTGTTTTTAAGGATGTTCGAAGAATTTTCAAGAAAATTTTTATTGGTAAATCATTTTTCAGGATACTTTTTGCATTGTCTAAAAAAATAAATAGCCTGTCATCCGAATGAGAAGAACAGAGACCTCAAAAAGAGAGATGCATGTATACTGCTCTGTAGCAAAATAGCGCTGGACAAAAATAGCTTAATTCCTTCCTCTTTTGGGAAAACTTCATGTGGAATACAAATTCTTTGATATATTTTCGAGAACGGGAAGGGAATAAGCTATTTTGTCTGCCGCTGTTTTTGTTCTGTATTATTGACGCTATTTTGCTACAGAGCCACTGAGAGGTGGCGGTTTGTGCCTTGGGAATGTTCTGTAAGTTTAAGCGTTTTTCACTCAACGGTTTAAGTAAATTGTTATTGAAATTTGATACTTTTAAATATTTGCGTAACCTAGATACTACTGAACGATAGATGGCACCATCATCAGCCTAAAATATCAGATCAGAGAGTAGTAAAAGTAAACTCGATGTGTTTGCTATGACCAGTTATTCTTTTATCGTTTCTGACAGTTTCTGATTGCGGTTCGGACATACCTAATGATTTCAATAACTTAAAAAATTGTGTACGCCACTGTCTTACGCTTTCAATTTATGTAAAAATATATTTGAACATTTTTTTTTGATAAAGCTTCTAATAACTTAGATGTCAACATTTATTAAAATTGACTACTTATCGATTTTCCCGGGTATCTCACAAATAACAAGTATAAGAAAAAAAATCAAATGTAACCAATGATTTGAGTTTAAAAAAATGTCCAGTCATGGGACTGCCGACAGAAGTGAAAACACCAATAAATGAATCCCTTTTAAAATTTTCATCGTAACCCCATCGTAAATGGAATTTTTTACAAATAAATTAACCCTCTTCAAAAATTCCATCGTACGCCCATGGTAGATGTAAATTTTTACAAATAAATTAATCCCTTTTAAAATACATTTTATACGCCTATGGTAGAAGGAAATTTTTACAATTAAATTATTAACCCCTTATAAAAAAAGTACTTATATACACACAGTATACATATATCTCATGGAAATTGTGACGATGATTTATTCAAAACAATATACGCTTCATTGTTAATGGGGTGTTAAATCTAACAAAAATATGATGTTTTCTCACTGTTAATATAGCTAGTGGTGGACAAAATCATAATGGGGAATCAATTATTTTTAATATTTTCATTCTCACAAGATTTTTTTGTCGATTTGAAAATTCAACTTTTGGATGATTTAAATAGTTCAGTATTGCTTTTTCATACATAACCTGAAAGAGAAGTTGGCTACACAAGGGTTGACGTGTTGTGCTTAGAACATAGAGAAATAGCATAGAACGCTTGTTTCAACTTCAGATTCATCCGGGCGTGACGTCACGTGGACTTGCCCTATAGGACCACAATTCTGTCTTCTTTTTTAAAATCATGATGGAGTATAGGTTATGTTCAGTTTATGTTACATTGCTTTTATAGTGAATTACTTGAGTTGTTTAAATTTACTTCCGATTTATATTGTTTTTACGGCTATGAGATTATTTTATAAATTTTACTCTCTAAAGTATCCAATTTAACAGTATTCTGAGATGTTAACCGACAACTAACAGCAACACTTTTTTACCTCTAAGGGACTTGTTTGTTGGTATTGATTGATCATTCCCCAGGAGGTTTTAGTACCAACATCATAATCATGAGAATCTTCTGTTAAAACAGGTTCATTTGGGACTAACAACTCATCTAATTTTAGCTTTTGGATTGAAGAAGACTCTGGCCAATTAAAAACGTGAGGCACAACTAATGGTTTCAAAATAATTTTCCCTTCCATCAACGAGTGTTTAACATAATTTTTCATGTCACTTTCAAACTAAAAATCAAACATATTTAAATATATCGATACTCATATAGACCTTGAGAGTTCTTCAAACTTCAAATTCAAATGGCCTTTTTGTAACTGGCTATTTGTTCATAAAACATCTAAATCAGAAAGTGGCTCGCTTCATATTTAAGTGCGTGACGTAACTGTAGTGAAAGTTGCAAACATTTAGGAAATCTTAATTACCTCTCCTAAAATATTCGGTTTAAAAATGTTTAGATTAATTTTTGCAAAGTAGTACTAATATACTTCAATAAAATACCAAAAGCCGGATATCAGTTTAACACCCCATTGTAAAGATCAGCAGGTATAGTTTTCCTTGATTTCCTATATTATTGCACAGTTATACTGATCTTAAATGGGAAAAAGATATCCAGGATATCCCCATAGGGCTAACAATACCTAAGGGTATGGACAGAAAGAAAGCGGGTTACCTGCTCGCTGGTTACCGGCGCCGATAACTAGCGCCGATAGAGGCAGGCTTGCACACAAAAAGAAAACGGGTAATCGGAATCGGCTTCTGTTTTCGTAGATTTATTTCACTTAGTTGAAGGTTAAAAGTAGTGCTAAACGGACGAACAAATTTTGTTAAACAATCCGTTTTTAAAGTTAAAACTGCAGAACAGAGGTATTCATCCTATTAATAAAAGAAATAAAAGATTATCCAGATCGCTTTTATCGTTATATGCGAATTAATCATTGTTCACTACATTTCTGTTAATGTGGGCTTTATCAAGTTTGTCCCATACGGGGATTTGTTTAAAAACAGCAGAAATTAATGCATCCGTATCCATCACCGGCTCGCTTATAATTAAATACTCATTCCGGTAAACTGCCAGCGGCTTGCTATACGCTCCGACAAGCTTCAGTCTGCTTTGTCTCTGTGCGCTTACGTTTATCGACCATAAGTAAATTTAGGTGCCGATAGGCGCCGATAACCAGCGAGCAGGTAACCCGCTTTCTTTCTGTCCATACCCTAAGCTTAAATATTTATAATATGATATCTACTTCTTTCTATTAATATATATGTTACAGTTAATTTGTAAAAAGACGCCGTATATATTCCGCGCAGACCGTTTATATACAGACTGCCCAAATCAGACCGTTATTATAAGAAATATTTATTTCATAAATCTACTAGTCATTATATAAACAGCGTCGGCCCTATTATACTGCGTTTAGGCAGTTTGTGAAACAATTCAATATTTACATCTACAAACAAGATCGTAATAGAATTTTGTACTATACCCAAAATTATTAATCTCTGGCAAATAAAATAATTTTATTTCTATGCCCCACTATTTAGAATTTCTGTCTTGGTTAAAACAGATCATTGATTAATTTATCGAGAAGGGCAAAGAAAATCATTGAAGAAGCCATTTTTTTAACACTGTATAGCTTCTTCAATGATATTCCTTGTCCTTCTCGATAAAAACTACAACTATAAAATCTCCTAGCGGTTAAAAACAACGAAAAAAATAAACTAAATTTTTATGCGCGTTTTATATAATGCCTAGTCAGTTAATAATTTGTGCCGTATTTCACATATAGCAGAGCAGTTCAGGCAATATATTGATATGAAAAATAATAACTACACATTGTACATAACCGACACGAGTTACTTCTAACATAAAAGGCATAAAAGCTTCAATAATTATAGAATATTAAAGGAAAACTATTTAAATGATTCAAATTAAAATAAATCAAACTCAAAGAAGCAATTCAAAATTTATAATGTACCTCGTACATACATTCAATGGATAAAGTCTAAAATTCAATTATATAAAGAAAACTCAAACAAATCACCTGGCATCAAATATAAGATCCACCTTTAAACGGAAATGTTTATGGTTTTTATGTATTTCTTCATGTAAAATTAAATTTGTCCAAAAGCATTGCGAAACTTTATTCGCATTATGGTAGAATCTAAAATAGAAAAACTTTTAATACAGTTATTAGATCTATGACACCTGTGAAAGTATTTATCATCTGATGTATGGCAGGTTTGAACATAGAATTGTCAGCTAGAATAGGAAAATTACCAACCTAAATTGAATATGTCAAATAATTTAAAAATTTAATTAATAAAAGATTTAAACTTAAATAATTCATTTAAAAATTTAGAATATGATGCTTTCTTTTAAAAAAAGATTAAATCTATCAAAGGATATAATAAAATCTATTTAATGAACAACTATAAGTTAATTTTATTGGTCAATGACAATCAAACAAAGAATTTACTTTTAGAGATAGTAGGCAGGTTGTTGCTAAGGAAGAAAAAGGAAATGGGTTGTTAGGTACTTGTTGATAGAGAACGCGTCGTCCCTTTTTCGAAAATGAATTTTCTACACGAAGCACGTTATTTCGTTCAGTGAAAAAAGTTTGTAAATTTGATAAACTATCTATGTAATTAATAGTGAAAATAGCTTAACTAACCTTGTAACACGGTTCCTGAAGAAAATAAACACCGAGGGATCTTCGTAAGTAAATAAATTTAAATAAACCATATATTAAATTTCATCAAGAGGCATTCTGCATTGGAGCTGTCTTGCTTTTCGTTTTGGAGGTTACTTCACAAAGGCCCAGAGCGGTCTAAAACTGGAAAGAAGTGATTATTCATTTTTCAACATTAATAGAAGATAAAAGGTATTTAATAAACTTCAATTTAAAATAAAAAACTTACTTGTGAGTGTATATAAAAGGAACTTAGATATTTTGCAAATTCAGATACAACTGTATCGTCCATTTTGCTTTTAGTTTTGGCTTATTTAAAACGGTATCACTGTAAATACACAAATGTATAAAAAGTTGCATAATTGCATGTATTAAAAATAATTTTCATTGTATGAATGTGATTGTTGAGTGAAAGACCATGTTAGTTAAATTTTCTTTTCCTATTAGATGTAAGAAATAACGTTTATCTTGCTAATTTATGTCCACAAAATTAATTATCATAAAATAAATCCCAAGTATTATTTCGAAGTAATTATTTTTATCAGTTGGTACAACTATATTGAACACCTGTTACACATCACTGGGGCACTTTCAGGGTGAGTGCACAGGACCGTATTCAGGAAAGTATTCAAATCCAAATCAGATGTTAAAAACTTTATTAAAAATTTTATTTAAATAACATTGAATTTTGGCGCCCATAAAGAAAGAACAGTAATTAGATTTCTTACACGTTGAACCCATGAACCCAAACCCCGAGAAGCTGAGTTTTCATAAAAAAAGGTGAGTACACTGTGTAGAGTTATTAAATTTGGAAAATTTGAAATTATTCCGAGTACAATAAAAATATATAAAAAAAATTATAAAACACCAAATAAAATATCATATCAATATATACCGGCTAGACAGTATATATAATGCCTAATTTCATATATTGACTGTAACATATATATTAAGTCAATCACAAGATAGGTCACTCACTATTTGGTCTAGCCAAAAATTAAACATCAAGTAGGCATCACATAAAATGTAACTTCTGTCATTCTGACGATGATATTCACATATCGAAATAATGATCAATAATTATTTAGAATTTTCATCAATTTTTTCATTAAATAGTGGAAATAACTAGAAACACTTAGTTTCATTTAAAATAGTTGAAATAGTAATATGAGTAGATTCCACAAAGTAAGGTTCCAAACAGTATATTCAAGTATAATATTTAATTTATCTCACACAGTAGATGCTAATTTTCGCCACCATGGACACTAGTGTCTAATTATCAAGGTCCCGCAGGTTCATTGTGGCTATATTGGATATTCACCGAATGGACGAATGATGTCACTGAGGAGTCGGCCATATTGTGCTGGAAGGCACACAATCTATTTAGTATTCATTGCTTATAGATAAACAACGGAATTATAGTTAGACTTTAACTAACAATAAGTTCTTAAAGGTATCTAAAATGCCATCGTTTTGTAGTGTTCTGCGGGAAGAAAGGGATAAGGTATCTTTTTTTCGTTTTCCGGCTGTTTTAACGTTGCGAGGTGACATCATAATTAATTTACTCAGCTGATATCTCTAAGACTGAACTCGATTTGTAGTATTTGTAGGCTTTTAAACATTTATAAGCCTTGAATTGTGCACTACTGCAGATATTTCATATAAAGAAAGAAGAGCAAATGTAAAATATTCATTATTTTATTGGTCTCATAAAATTTCCTCAATCAGTTTCAGTTTTATTTTATTTTCTGTAATAAAGTACATAATGATAATAATAAAATAATATTAGTAGTTATAAACATACATAAAGACACCTAATTGAGCATTTTACCTAGGCATTTCTACCTGTTTTGTTACTACTCAATTAGGTAGTATTTACTCTGCACGTTTTATCTTTAAATAGCTAATATTGAATACATAAAAAAAAATTAGAAAAAAAAACAAAACTAAATTACAGTGCAAATAAGGTTATAAGACGAATAAATGTTGACAATTAATAAAATTAAATAATAGATAATAAAAAGAAGACAATACTTACGCAAGGAAGTAGTAGACAAGAAAAAATAAAACGACAATGGACCAGTAGTTTGTATGTTATTAAGCCATTATATCAAATATTTTATTTTGGTTAGTTATTAAATGATTTCTTAATTCAATTTGGAACTTCTTTAATTTTTTTATTTGTCTGAGGTGAATCGGGATTGTATTAAAAAATTTTGGACCGAAGAATGATGATGATCTTTGACTGGCTGATTTTTTAAAGAATTGTAGAGGTATATCTCCATATTAGTAACTGATCGAGTTAAATGGGTGTTTTTGTGGTTAAGTTTTTCGCCGCTTTTATATATTCTTATTATACATTGATAAGCAAAGAGTAGTTTAATGTTGAGTATTCTCGATTCATCATACAATTTTTTCGTTGAAAATAGCTTTTCTTTTTTTAGGATGATTTTTAAAATAGTGTTTTGTGTTGTCTCTAAAATTTTAATAGTGGTGTGAAATGCTCCATAGTAGCTTGCTATACAGTATCTTAATAAAGATTCCACTAGGGAATTATAAAGTATTAGTAAATTTTTCTTTGAAAGAATTTCTCTAAGAACATAAAATTTATGCATTAAGGCTCTCAATCTATTGCTAACATGGACAATATGTTGTGACCAACGTAGGTGTTGGTCAAGTATAACACCTAAATATTTAATTTGGGATACTTTATGTATTAGGGGGCAGTTACAATCGATTGTGTGACAGTCATTAGTGTGCAGTTTAATTTCAAAGTTTTCAGGTTGTTTAACGATGGTTGAGCTGAAAGTAATACATTTTGTTTTCAACACATTTAAGGTTAGTAGATTATTATTTAACCATAAACTTATCTTCCCCAATGCTGTTTCTGCGCTGAGTTTGACCTCTTGCCATTCTTTACCAGTGAAAATAATTACAGTATCATCCGCGTAGCATATGATTTTACCAGAGAAGTTATCAATTTGTGTAATGTTATTCATATACACGAGAAAGAGAATTGGTCCTAATACGGTCCCTTGTGGAACACCCACCTTTACTAGGGAATTAGAGCTTCTGTCTTTTCCGATTTTTACGCGCTGGGTTCTGTTTGATAAATAATTCGTAAGGAGTTCTAGTGCTACACCTCTAATGCCATAGTTATTGAGTTTGCCAAGTAGAATGTTATGAGAGACGGTGTCAAATGCTTTGGCTAAATCGAGAAATACTGCAACACATTTTAATGAATCATCTACTGCGCCAACCGTCTTTTCTAGAAAATCAGCTACTGCATCTTCAGTGCTTGAATTTTGTATAAACCCGTACTGACATTCTGTTATAACATTGTGAACATGAAAAAAATGTATTAATCTGCTTTTTACCGCATTTTCAAAAATGTTTGCTAAGTTATTGATTACTGAAATTGGCCTATAAATGAATGGGCATGTTACATTTTAGCAATTCAATTTGTTAACAATAATACAATGAATGAACGATGAATACAAAAACGCTGGTTCTGCAGCATGTGTAATAAATGGATTTATTTTATTTTTTAATATACGTTAAATGGTGGTTTTAAATAATAATTTAATATTTTTCTCATTTCATAATTGGATTGGATTTAATTTCAAAAGATTCATCTAAATTGAAATCACTTATATTATTACAGCGAACCCTTGGCTATAAAACATTTCCAGACTTCATCTAGCCATGGAGTATGATTGCTAAAAAATAAAATATTGTTGTTAATATAAAACTATTAGTGAATTGATTATAATGTCTCATAATACTGTTGAAACGAATTGGTATATCCTGAGTCATAGGCACTTTTCGGAAGGTACTGTAATTCCTCTGTATGGAAAGCTCCTGCAAATGAGAATATAGTAAGCTGGAGATTATTTTACGAACTTCAGCTGGTCCTTAATGCCTGTAATCTGTCCTGTCCGTTCCCTAGTCTCTGACCCGTCTGTGTACCAGACTATTTTATTTTGATTCAGTAAAAGTAAAACAACGTACTGCAAGTGCCAAAGGTGACAGACACGCGAAGGTCGTATTACAAGAAACGTTAGAAGGAGTACTTACACATATTGGTCCATAATTACCTCCTAAGATGACCCTACCATGAAGACGCACTACTTTGCAGCTAGCATGTCTAAAGGAATGACAAGTGATCCGTATGTGACATCGCAAAGCTACTGTGGCGCCACCGAGTAGTTCTTATGGACAGGCTCTAATATAGCAGATATAGGAGCGGTTATTTTCTAGAACAGGTGAAATGTTACTCTGTTCTGATATGTAACATGTATTTCACTGATTATTCCCATCTAATATCCACGGACGCATAGATATGCCATATACATTTGAATACATTTTTTACCATGAATTATGACTATTTAATTTCGAATTACTAAGTCGTGATTATGATTCAGTGAGACATTGTTACGACTTTGTATTTTTAATGCCCATATGAAGAGTTTTTCGTAAAAGTTTTTGATTTTCTTTTGAAACTTGAATTTTTTTTAATCTATGTAAATTTCACGTGTCAATATGCGTCTGGTTACTAGCAATAGTATTCCAGGACGTAAGGATACCGTTTTACAAGAAAGAAGAGCAAATGTAAAATGGGCATTATTTTATTGGTCTCATAAAATATGTTACATTTTATGTGTGATAATTGGATTTATTTCATTTCTATTATTTAGTAAACATTAAATGGTGCTTTTAAATAATCATTCAATATATTTCTCATTTCATAATACTGTCTTGGATTGAATTTAATTTCAAAAGTTTCATTTAAATTGAAATAACTTATATTATTAGAGACAAACATTGGCCACAAAACATTTCCAAAATCTTCATCTAACTTTGGAGTAGGATTGCTGAAAAATAAAATTAATTAGGTGTCAATTAATATAAAACTATTAGCGGATTGACTATAATATTTACTCACAGGTATTTCACAAAGTTTGTCCAAAGTTTACACATACGGTCTCTTAATACTGGTTGAAATGATTTGGTATATCCTGAATCATAGTCACTTTTCCAAAGGTATTGTAATTCCTCTGTATGATAAGCTCCTGCAAATGAAAATGTAATGAGCTGGAGATTATTTCAAACCTTCAGCTGATCCTAAATGCCTGTAACATATCCTGTCCTGTCCCTTCCCTAGTCTTTCAGGTCTCACCTCAGGATAACGTTAGTCCGTTTGGGTTTTGCCAGTCCTTTCTATGAGGTGACTATTTAAAGCCGCTGGCGTCAGTTAATATGTTTATACAATGAGTATCAGTGCTGTATTTGTTAATTCTGGCACATTGTAGGATAGCATAAATTTCCGTCTGAAATACAGACAGAGGTATGTTTTCCTAGTGAGAAGGAACATCTTGTGTTAGGACCGGGGGAAAGTTTAGCGGCCATATAGTCTGATTTCATATCTAAAATGGTTAAAAAAACATGGTTCCACATCTTACCTGTCATATTGGTGGATACGAAAGAAAACTGGTATAAATATGTGGAAGCATGTTTTGATGTAAGATCTGCCTGACGAATTGTCGGGTGTGTAAAATAAGTATCACTGGATATCTAAAATTAAACAATAAATTAACTTTCTGAAAGATGTAGGAATAGAAGTATTTGAATAAATTTTATGAATCCAATGTTTTTTTAATAGTCGTAGAAACCTAGAAAAAGCAAATCAAAATAAGAATACCTTAGTAAATGAATAAGGATCTTCAACAAATGTATTTGTGTACAATTTTTTCATTAATTCGCCGACAGCTGATTTGTCTTCATCATCAATATTAAGTTCGTTATTAACAATTCTTGTTGGATCTGCATCGAAGTATGCAGATTTTTCAGTATATTCTTCCCAGGTAATACTCAATGGCGTAACAACTGGTGACGCTGGAAACAAAGATTATTATTTTAATTTATTATTATTAAAACTATGTACGTGATTCATTGGTTTCCATTAATTATATACTGAGATATGTAACATGTCTTGGAATACGGCTAAAATACCAACAGATTAAGAGGCAGCGATGTTGATACCAATTTTTAAATCCGGAAATAGCAAGCAATGTAACAACTATAAAGGAATAAGTTTAATGTGTGCATCGATGAGAGCATATGAAAATCCTGGATAACAGGGTGATCCAAGGGCGAAAATATGGACAAGCTTGAAAAAAAGGGCAGTTGATTTGAAATTAAGAGATGTAATTAACAGCTTATAGAAGCATAATGTCAACTATGTAATTAGTAAAAACTTATGGTCGGATGTCTTTATAACTACTATAAGACAATGAGGATATAATAAGTATATAATAAGTATATAATAAGTATATGCATGCACAAAAAAATATTTGTGGGGTATAAAAACTAAAGCAGTTAGAATATGTAAGGGAGTATATGCCGATGATGTAGTCCTTATGAGCACCCTCAACAATAGTCTAAAGCAATACGGAATGAAAATGAATTTGGAAAATTCCGCCGTTATGGCAGTAAAACAACAAATAATAAACATAGAAACAGTGAAGACATTTAAATACAGGGGATTGGGATGCAGAAATCAACAGGAGAATTAATAGTGCTTTGAAAGCATACTACAACATGAATCACATTTTAATCAATGAAAGAGGAGTCTCGAGGAAGAAAAAACTAAATGTTAACAAAGCAATTTATAGACCAATAATGACTTACGGTTGTGAAGCATGGACGCTTACAATTAAACAAAATAGTTCATTGCAAGCTGCATAGATGGAATATCTGAGGAGGGTAAGATGGCAAATTATTATCAATATCGATGATTTATCCTGGTAAATTATGTGTGAATCATTGCCTTTATAAGGACATTGGCGTTGAAAATATGTTAAAGCTTTTTATACGTATACTATGAGCAAATGAAGGATATGACGATATGTTTCTATATAACATTATTCTTAGCATCTTTACAAAATTATACAATTATATGTAACTTACTTGGAATGAACCACAACATTTCTTCTGAATTGAATCCTATCATCAGTGGAACTTTTGCAAAATCCCCTTCCATAAAAGCTTGGTGTGTAGGTTTGGATAAAAAAGGCTCCACTTGTGACTTAATTTCCAATGTTGGAGCCCAAATAAATTCATCAATTATTCCAACACCAGCACCTAATTCCATATATAACATTAATAATAAATAACTTCATTGGAAACCGTACGACTGAAGCAAACACCGGAAAACGAACAAGGTGCCGATGCCATGACGCTCCTAATCCCAACATGGTCAAAGCCGAATATTGAAACGTATTTAAGAAGCAACAAATACTTTGGTGATAAATCACAATAGGGAACTTATCCAATTTTTTTTATTACATAATATCATTAATAATAATATCACAAATCATACAACCTGGCTTAAGAAGTTTTCACATCACAAACCTAAAATATTATCCGCAAGCAATTCTAAAGAATGACGATTTTCGCTGTATCACGATAGGCCGATTATCACCAATATACAGGTGACGATTAATGGTCCTGCTATTTTGATAGCGGATAGAAAAGTTGCCTTTTTTGTTGCTCCAAATAGACATATTGTTTTAGAGAAATACAGGGGAGAAGAGCCGAGCTTTTATTGAGGTAGGGCAGCAGTTTTAGCACATTTGTAAATATGATAATATTATTGGCAATAATCATTTGAAATAGTAAAATCTTAAATTCTTACTGTAGCTGCGTTGTCAATGATATCCTGAACACTTGCTGTTTGTAAAATTTCCAAAAGCTGAGTAATATTTTTAGGATCAAAACTATCATTTAAAAGTTGTCCTAGTTGAACGGCATACTCGCCAGGATTTGGTACATAAGAAAATGTACAAAGAGCACTTCCACTTTCCAAAATTGCGGCTCTAAATAAACCTAAAAATGGTATATTATGGATAAGGAATATATACAAAAAAGAAAACGTTGCTTAAAATGAATCGTGTGGGAGAAGTATCGTTTTACCTTCGCTTTGCTTGCTCACAATATGAGAACTAACAGAAGATGAACCCGCACTTTGACCACCTATAGTAACTTTCTGAGGATCTCCACCAAATGCGCCCATATTATCCCTTACCCATTGCAGAGCTAAGTTTTGATCCCTTAAACCTAAGTTAGCAGGAATTTCACCATTTTCTGTAGTAAGAAATCCTAAAAAAAATAATTTGAATAAGTAGTTGATTTTCGAACTGAAACGTGGCTTGAATTAATTCATGATTCAATTAAGACTATTTTCCGTCGACCGTGCGTTTTTGAGCTATATTAATGTACACTAAATCATTCATCAATGACCCCTATTAATGAACGATTTTATATCAATAAACGATTATGATATAGGCAACCAATCATACAGACATATTACTTCTCTAATAGAATACTTCTAGTTTAACATCCTTTATTAATACACTTGTTGGTAAAATAACTATTAAGAAAGTCGTAAAACTGACTTCTAGTGTAGAATACTTATAGTTTTTAATTTACCTGTCGTTTTTATTATATTCTTCCACAAAACTATAAATTATTAGTGTTAAACAATCCAAAAAAGAATTCAAGACAAACGAAAACAGTGATATTTGAACCGACGACCTTCTCTGTGACATTTCAATGGTATGATTTATTTTTTACAGTATTTACCTATGAAACAAATTCATATTTTTCATCCACAATCACATTATAATTGGAGTTTTATCCACACTGCTTATGAAGCATATAAAGTACCACTTTATCCATTAGTTTAATGAAGAAAAATGCAATCTCAAATCTATTACACTTAAGTTATTTATTATTAATCTTAACATCAACATTTATATATATTAATAGCAACCACTCAACACCTCTCAAATTTTTTCAAATAAATTTCAATAATTTTTGATGAAATCTGATTCTAAATGACTGTGATTGTGGATAAAACGTTGTATTGCATTCATGTTATAGTTGCGTTTTAACAACAATCTCTTTGCTCACGCGTTAAAATATCTCGATTGTTAACAGCCCTTATTAATACACTTGTTGGTTAAATAATTAATTAATATACACCTTGCAATAGTAAATGTGATCTGGTTTGGTGACGTTCAGCTGACGTATCTAGAGATGATGATTTTTATAATAACGATTTTGACAACCGATGTCAGTATGAAGTGCCGGCATATTATTATTGCTCCCGAAAACGAGTGACGTCAGCGTGCAGACAGGCGGCATAGTCGGCATACCTACTGTCTTAAGCACACACTCAAGGACTTGTAGATATGTTTGTTTATACATTAAAGAGAACGCTCCCTTGCCGTCACGGTATTTTGTGTGTGAAAATTCCCCAATTATGCTTAATATTAAGCAAACAGAAATCACAAGTTATTTAATAGTATTTACGTAGTGTTTGTAGCCTGTAATTCAAAGTAACAACAATTATATCATAATCTATAAGATAATGTGGTCCATATCGGGAAATAGCTCCATCCCAAATTATAAATGCTCCTCCGTGAATCCATACGTATACGGGCAGTTTGTTACTAGGATTAGGTTGCTAAAAAAAAGGCAACAGGTGTAGGTATACATGACGTTTTTCTTCAATACTTATTAAACATAAGTTATAACCTCAATTTGAAATTATTGTCTGGTTAAGTTATCGATATATTTTTATCAAATCATAGTGTTCATATTATGAAAAAGTGAAACTCACCAGTGGCGTGTAGACATTAATTTGAAGACAATCTTCGCTTTGAGGTATGCTAGTAGGAAGTGGTTGGGAGCAAACGACAGAGTTCGTTGTAGCGTTTAGCACTCCTGTCCATCCAGGATGTTCACGAGGGATCTTTAAATGTATTTAACTAGGTTAATTGAATGTATAATAAATTTGAAAATTCCCACCTTATGTTTCAATACAAGTTTCCGTTCTACGACAAAATTCTCCGAACCCGTTTCTAATCATGTTTAATGATCGACGAACTATGCCGAATTTCAAGCTTAAAAAAACGGATCTCTAGCCTAATCCCACGAATAAAAGAACTTGAAATGAAACAATGCAAACAATCTTTTCAAAAAGAAAGCAGTTACTCACTTTGAATCGTAGATTCCCCACTGGTGGCTGAGCATATGGGATTCCTTGAAAAGCATAAAAATCACGTCCCTTATTACTTTGAAGGATGTGGCCTAAAACACTACCATTGTGACTGTTCAATTTTACAATTAAATCGCTTGAGTCTAACTGATGTTGTTTAGTCCAAGCGAACTGGAAGAACTGAAAAAAAAATTATTACATTAAATACTATTAATATAATGTAAGATAATTATACTTTTACCAAAAAAATTATCATATACTTTACAAGCTACAGTTCAGCCAATGTCCAACTCTTTTTGTTGAAATTACTGAAAACCATATCGATACCACTGATGCCCAAAGATGGGCACATTCACTAGGTGTCTGTGATGGTACGATTTAAATCAGTTTATATGATCACATATGAAGCCGTGGTTTGGTGGAGAAAGTGCCAGCAAAATCTGTAGGCGTTGAAAACCATTCTCAATAAAACACTCCTTCATCTTCACCTTGAGAGGGTAGCGAGAATGACCACCAACAGAATATACAAAATGAATTGTGGATGCCAATTGGTGGCTTGTGATGTGCAATGGACCATGCTATGTCAGGTGAATGACACGGAGCTTTTAATCAACCTTTCCTTCGAAACACATGCCCATTAAAAATTCACAACTGCAATCCTCCCTACTTGTCGCAGAGATAAGCTGATTCAGATAAGGTTAAAAAAAGGACGTCCAAGCTGGATCCACCGCCAGGTGTAGCCGACCAAATACTGAACTTGTTAATAGTCTTGGAGAGCATGCAACATTCTTTCAAGCGGAAGTGTCCACCATTGATCTGTGCGTTGGGTGGATGCTGGAGAACGGTTACTCTAACTGACAATGGCAATTGCATTTTTTTTTAACTGGTTCGGAATACTAGACTACTTCTAAAGGAGTTGGGTGCAATTGATAAGGATGTCTTGGTATGGATTCGGAGTCACACCGGAATTCTAGGTAACGAAGTGGTGGAATAAAATTAACTAACATTAAAGGAAAACTCACCTCAATAATTACTATAGCAATAATCAGATATGTACTCGAATTCATTGTGCAGCTCAACTCTTCTGAAGTTTGAAACTCTTAACTAATTAAAAAAAGTGATTGGTGAAATAGTGTATATCCTGGGTTTATATCCTGAAACGATCATTCGATTAGGCTTCCCCCACCACAATATCGCCTATTGTATGACGATATAATTACTCTTTAGTATGTAGTACGCATTGTAGAGGGACTAAGTGGCTAAAACACAGGATTTTAAATAATAAAGCGATGATAACCGGTTCCGCTTTGAAAAATCTGCTTCTTACGAATTTTACACCTAACAAATAATAATTTTTCTCCTTATTTGCTATTAAAGTGAATTTAGTTTATTAGAAGCTTCATACTTTTGTATCATAAGGGTCAGTCCAGACTTGGTAGCGCTGCTGAGTGGCACCATTTTATGTAGCGCAAACGCCTGGTGTTTGAGGCGGGGGTCAAAATAGGCTAGTAGCTGCTAATGATCACCTACTGGAAGTAGAACCAGCAAGTAGTGGCTGGCAATACGGTCAGATTATCGGCTGCTACTTGACTGTTCCTACCAGCAAGCAGCGACTGTCATCCTGGTCGCGCTGATGCGCTATCATAGCTGCTGCAGAACAAATAAGCGAAGATAGGGAAACTGTCAAATCAGAAGTAGGTACGTTAACAGGGCACTGTAAGCTTATGGGGTTGACAGACGAATCCATGTGCATATTCTGTCACCTAGAGGAGGAAACTGCAGAACACATCCTATGCCAGTGCGACTGCCTGGCGAATGGTGCTCCTCCGCATTATGCTGTAGATATTCGAAGGTATCTCTTTTTCCTAACAGGTGGATTGGTAGACGTGGACATATCGAATGGCCAGCGAGGTCGCCAGATTTCAATCCTTTGGATTATTTTATGTGGGGCCATCTGAAGACTGCTGTTTATAAAACGAAACCAACCAATATTGAAGAATTAAAAGAGAGAATTGGAACAAAAATATAGAGCATTTCACAAGATACCATAAACAAGGTTCAACAAGAATTTATTCAGCGTTTAGGTTACTGTCAAATACAGCAAGGGTTACAGTTCGAACATTTGCATTAAAGTCATTTATTTATTATTGGATTATTTTCAAATTATTAAATTATTCATTATAAAATAATATTTATTTTCTTAACGCATATCTTTCAATTAATGTCAGCTAGACCCAAAGTGTCATACCTTTTCGGAATCAGCTCGTTGAGAGCGATCTGAAAATGTCACCAAATACACGGTATTGTATTTTAAAAAATGGCCGATAACGTCATCATATTAGTAAGGATCGCCCTGTATAATAAAATTTTATTGTAAAATCGACGTGTTTTAGGGTTTTTCAAAAAGGGTTTCGGTTTAGGAAATATCGAATTTATTCCTTACTTTACGGACACAGTGTATAATTTTTTTTTTTAAATATGCCCATTTAAAAATACAAATCGACGTGTCCAAACGTTTTTCCCAAAACGCCCTCATTTCTTCGTTATCGAATTTATTCCATTTGGCTGTTCCACACTGTATACAAACGTTAGTTCAAATTATAATGAAGATTTAAGCAAATTAAATTGTTTTATTTCATCGTTTAGTATGGATCTTCATCAAGTAAAAGCCTCATCTATTCAATTCTTCATCATACCTACTACTGCTTTGACAGTTTTCCTATCACTGCTTTTTAGATCTTCCGTCAATTTTGATGTTTGTGTTAGTGCATAATATATGCAACCCCATAATTTTCGCAGCCAAACCCATTAACCACTTTGCTACAAAGACATAATAATTTTCTATCAAACAAACTATTGCATGAAGAGCGTATGATGTATGTCAAAATTAAATAAATTACGTTTAACGTAACGCAAAATAAAATAGTATATTAACAGATAATTTACTAACCATTGGTTTGAATCGGTAGATTGTATTTCATAAAGCAAAGCTTGTGCACCGACATTGAACATTTTATTCGAGCCCGTACTTTGATATCTTTCATTTTGGCGGTATCAATATTTATGTCACCGAAGAGCATTATAATTATAATATCGTTCTTTTTTACGAGTCACCATATCATAACACCATAGAGAATACGAAATATTAGAATATCGTTTGCCGTTCCATTTGTTTGTATAAGTGAAAAAGTAACAGTTCGCGAAATATCGCTCATCACTAGCAAGATGGCATCAGACGGTCATGACATTTGCCGTCATGGCAAACCAGCCGATTTCACTACCAAGACGCACCAATAGATGTTTTACATCAAAAAGTCAGCATTACAAAAATAACTTTTCAAAATGACTGTACGTTAGGTGGTTGCCTATACCAAAATCGTTTATTAATAGAAAATCCTTAATCAATCTTACCGAATACCACTAGAGGTCAAATTATTTCCGGAAATTTTTTCGAGCTCATGAATATTTTGAAAATTATTGATTTTGTTTACATTAACATACCTCGAAAATGCACGGTCTTTCGAACGCGCGCTGCACTCTGCTGAGGGACTAGCAGGCTGCGCGCGTGTAAATACGTTTTAAAACTTTCCTGGATATTTTCGTTTGTTTTTGTTGTAAAAATCACAAGCAGGTGAGTAATTTTTTCAATTTAGAAGGAAATTAAGTTACAAAAAAGAGAAAACAGTTTAGGCAATAGCTTTATAAGGTATAAGACTAAAGCGTGTACATACGTTTGAAAATTTCGCTGAATATTATTTTTATTTATTCTTGTAAAAAAACATCAAAAGGTGGGTTTTGTTTATTTGGAAGGAAGTTGGGCTGGGCTGTAAGGGTGAATGAAACTTTTGGTTACTTAGAACCATTTAGGTACTTATTGGATATTTTTTTTATTTCAGAATGTGGTCTTATGAAAAAGATCAGGAGTATCTGCAAAAGTTATTGGAGGAAAGTTTGTTACGGACGACGAACCCGCAAATATTGAGTAAGATGATGGAGAAGAAGACCATGTGGAAGGAAGAGTGGACAATTCAGATTCAGAGCAAGATATATCAGACGTCGAGCCAGAGGCAATTTCAGAAGGTGTTTCATTTTTTCTGGGAAAGATCAAGTAACCAAGTGGAACAAACACCCAAAATAAAAAAATGTGAGAACAAGAGCTGAAAATTTGGTAAAACACCTACCAGGTCCAAAATGTTCCACCAAAAATTTGAAAGATTCGCTTGAAATCTGGAAAAAAATTGTTACCGATGAAATCTTGAGCACTATTGTAGATCGGAGAAATCAGCATATTCAGTCAACAGCAGAGAATTTTTCTCGTGAAAGAGATACAGCACCTACCATTATTTATGAAATTCAAGCTTTATTTGGCTTACTTTATATGACTAGAGTCCTCAAATCAAGTCGTTTGCATAAATAGTACTGAGGGAACTGGCGTAGAGTTATTCCGATTGGTTATGTCAGAAAACAGATTTCAATTCCTTCTAAGAGATCTGAGGTTCGATGATGCTGGAACGGGAGATGAACGAAAAAAAGTGGACAGGATGGCTCCCATTAGATATGTATTTGATGCTTTTGTCAAGAACTGCAAAAATGCGTATACCCCGTTTCATTTCCTCACTATTGATGAAAAATTGGAGGCGTTTCGAGGTCGCTGTTCATTTAGACAGTACATACTGAACAAACCCAATGAGTATGGTGTAAAGATCTTTGCATTAGTCGACTCACTGACTAACCTAGAGGTTTACGTTGGGAAGCAGCCAGCTGGTCCTTTTGATGTAAACAATTCTCCATCTGCTATGGTTCAAAGGCTTTGTGAACCAATGAAAGATTCTGGAAGAAATGTAACCACTGACAACTGGTTCACCAGCATCGAGTTATTGGAGTCACTTTATTCTAATAAACTAACACCTAACACTAATAGGCACTATCCGTAAAAATAAAAGAGGGTTACCAGAAGAGATCACTCGTCCAACGAAAAAACGAGCAGTTCAATCCAGTATGTTTGGTTTTCAGGAACACAACTCTTGTATCATAAAAACCCAAACAAAATAGGAATGTAAAATTGGTATCAAGTTTACATCATGATCCTATTACTGGAAAGCCTGAGATCATTATTGACTATAACAGTACGAAAGGTGGCGTCGACACCGTAGATAAACTTTGTGCTGCCTATAATTGTGCAAAAAATACCCTTATTGAATATTTCTGGTATCAATACGTTGGTAATACATAATTGCAATAGTCCCGATACAACAAGAAGAAGGGAATTTTTACGAAATCTGGCTTTTCAACTTGTGAACAACCATCTAAGCCAACGAGCACAACTAACCTGCTTACCAAGTCAAGTATTATTAAGAATAAGAGAGCTATTTGGTTATGATGAACCTCTACCATCTCCAGCACTAGATTACACTGTTTCGCGGCGAGGCCGTTGCAGTATCTGTGATCGAGAAAAAAAACTGACCCACCAAATACTCATGAACCAAGTGTGGAAGATATATGTGCCTAGAACATCGGACATTTATATGTAGAGAATATAGTGTCACTAAAATTGAAAAAATAAACATTCTTAGAGATACGTTTGTCCTTGAACAATAATTTTTACTTTCTTTTTGGTTAAAAACTAGCATTTTCCACAGTGCAGACTCACAATTTAGCTCGTGTTGACTTGTTTAACTTTGCAGCGCGTGTAACTGAATGTTAAGTAATAAAATACAAAGTTATTGCTTACATATAAACCCAAAATCATCTCGAAAGTAACATGAATTATCCTGGAAATAAAGGAATCGTTTCGATAGTGAAAAAAATCGTCCTGAAAATAGCTACTTTTGGTACCATTTTCGAGATGGCTGCATAAAAAAATGTATTATGATAAGATTGAAATTTTTTTTCAATTTGTATCCAGCTCCCCTTCTTCGAATCAATGAGCAGACTGGTGCTGCCTGTTAAACTTATAAGAATGGTAAAAATAACACTAACTGACTCTTCGAACAAAGTTTTGGTGGAAGGCACAGTATCCAGGCCTTTTGATGTAAATAGAGGATTAAGACAAGGATATCCACTTTTGACAATTCCATTAAATCTGGTACTGGAAAGTATAATAAGAGACAGCTTAATAGATCCAAAAGCGATAATATATTATGAAAGACACCAAGTGATAGATTATGCAGACGACATCGCAATAATAACAAGATCACAAAATATTTATATAAATTAGGAAAAAACTAAATATTTAGAAATGGGTGCCGATGAAAACACGAAAATAGATATAACAAGCAATGGTAGGAACTGTTATTTTCAAAAAGTAAGTCATTTTGCATATCTGGGAGTAACAGTAACAGATAAAAGCGATGAAGATATTGAAATAGACAAAAGTATAATGCAAGCCAGTAGAGTCTTGGGAGTAATAGAAATATGATAAAATAAATATTATTATCAAGGAAAACAAAGATCAGACTATACAAAATATTCATAGAACCTGCCCTGTTATACCTACGGAAGTGAAGCTTGGATATTAAATAAAAAGAATAAAAGTAAACTGGAGAAGTGGGAACTAAAGGTTTCAAGAAAAAATTACAGACGAATTGAAAATGAGGGTCAGTGGAGAAAAAGAACAAACAAAGAAATACAAAAAATCCACCATGTACCTATTACCAATAGATCGAGAATTAATAGTAGTATAACGCCATACAAACTTTTAGAAAATAGTTTTCAAAAACCAATGACCGTTCAACTAAGAAGGAACAACTACTTCACGGGCTTTATGCCCCGACAGACATTGAATTACAGTTCTAAGCCAAAAGGGTTGGTATATCTGCAAGATATGACCAACCAATGTAATTAACTGTAATTAAGTAAGTAACTACAAAACCGAGATGGTTTTTGTCAATATAGGAATTTGGTTTGTGGTTGGATATGGGGATGTCGCTGTTATAACATTTTTAACATTTCTTTCACTTGGGTAAATATATTGATGTGATTTCAGCGTTTTCTCCAGTCTAGGATTATGCTCTCAGAACTCTTGGACAGAGGATATCTACCTTGTACTGCTGATGCGAAAATACGCCGAATGATGTTGTCCCTTCTAACTACAAACCAGAATGGTTGGTTATATCTTACTGATATACCAGCCCCGTTCAGCTTAGAAATGTAATTGAATGTCTTTAACTTTAGAAAAAAAGCCAGAATTGAGCTATTAAAACAGACAATATCAAATGTTATCGTCCTATATTCCATGTGATCAAAGATAGGTAAACTGTAACTTTGTATGACCAACTTTATTGACGAATGCACGAATGCATTCACAATGACTTTTCAGTCCAGAATCTCAGTCGACTTACTCGAAATACTAACGTCACATTGACATCAAAATAACTGTAAATTTTTCACAGAAGTTTAGCCATCAACATATTTTTCCGATTCAGTTGTGTTAAGTCTTGTCTTCGAGATTTTACAGTTTCGCATATGACAACGTCAACGAAAATGCCACCGATCACCATGAGTAAGCTGTGCATAGCAAATCTTCCTAACGAAACCACCGAAAATGAATTGAGACAGCTTTTCATCGACAACAATCTCTCTTGTACTAATATCCTTATGAAAAAAGGGTATGCTTTAGTCGATTGTCCCGATCAATCTTCGGCTGATGGAGCAATTGATAAGCTGAATAGATACAACTACAACGGATCCTATTTGTTGCCATTACCAGTATTTGTTAAAAAGAAACCACATCCAGCTTTTTACGAATCACCTCCAATTAACGTTGATAATTCATGGATGAGAGCGAACACCTCTGGTCGTTAGAAGTAGGTAGAGAAATACCCAGAAGGGCAAGTAAAGAATGTTATTTTTTCACATAATTTTGTATTGTATAGATTCGTGAATAAAGCATTACATTTTCTATAAATTGGTTGATTTTCTTATAAAATACAATTTTATTATTATAGAGGTTATCAAAAATCACATGTAAACTTCGCGACCCTCTCAATTTTATGTTAAATTTAAATTTGTGTGATAGCTTAACTTGAATCAAACAGATTATAGCAAAAGTTTCAGTTTTTACTCAAGAATTCACGAACAAGAAATGGTCCTTTCTCAACACTAATAATTGCGATTGCAAATATTACAAAATATTTTTAGGGGTAAGTATTTCCTACTTAATTAGTTTAATTAATACTATTATAACGTCATACAAAGTTTTGGAAAATATTTTTCACAAAACAATGACGGTTCAACTAAGAAGGAACAACTACTTCTCGGGCTATATACCCCGACAGACATTGAATTATACTTCTAATTTAAACGGGGTTGGTGCATCTGTAAAATATAACCAACCATTGTAATTAACTGTAATTAAGTAAATAACTACAAAACCGAGATGGTTTTTGTCAATATAGAATTTTGGTTTGTGGTTAGATGTGGGGATGTCGCTGTTTTCATAATTTTAACATTTCTTTTACTTGGGTTAATATATTGATGTGTTTTCAGCGGTGTCTCCAGTCTAGGATTATGCTCTCAGAACTCTTGGACAGAGGATATCTACCTTGTACTGTTGAGGCGCAAATACGCCGAAACCGGTCTACAAGTGATGTCCCTTCTAACTACAAACCAGAATGGTTGATTATATCTTACAGATATACCAACCCCGTTTAGCTTAGAAGTGTAATTGAATGTCTTTAACTCTAGACACGTTTATGGCCCAAAAAAGCCAGAATTGAGCTATTAAAACAGACAATATCAAAAGTAGGTCGACTATGTTATCGTCCTATATTCCATGTGATCAAAGAAAAGTAAACTGTAACTTTGTATGACGAACTTTATTGACGAATGCACGTCAGGAATACCACTTCAAAAAAGAGCTCGCACATGAACTATTCGGTATGATGCATATACGTCAAAAAGCTCATTTGTCGAGAGTACGGCCCAAGATTATGAAAATGAAGTTGATAATATGGCTCTTAACTTTATTAATTCTTTGAAACATCATAATAATGAAAATACACAGAAAGTAAAAGTGAAGCATAAAAAAAATTATTGCAAACTTGAATGAATCCTACATTAGTCAAACTAATAGAGGAAAAAAATAAATTGTACAAATTAACTTTAAAACATCCTGATAATTTTAGAAACAAAAAGTCAATACAATGTGTACAAAAATAATGTAAACAAACTAGTAATAAAAACAAAAAAAGACTATTATACAAAAATTATCCAAGAAAGTCAAAATTCCTCCAAATCTTTGTGGGAAAGCATAAACAAGATCTGCGGCTCCAGCTGATTGTCTTCCTCCAAAAGAGTTCTCTGTTGCTAGTTCATTAGGTTGGAATATCCCTTCAAGGTGTTCTGCAAATAGAATTGCTTTTTGCATATTATTTTTTGCCCAGCCTCCCCCTTATTTCCCAATTGCTGGCATTTGGGTGATTGGCCTTTTAAGTATTCTTGTTGCTTTCCAGAGTGAGTATTCTGTATTCATGTCGTCTGTAAGTCCGTTTAGCCATGAACAAACTTTATTGGATACTGTTTTGTCATTAGGGTTTCTCCACGATCATCACAGAATTTGCTAATTCTGAAATCAAATTTGATTACAGAATGCTGGAATTCTCTCTCTTGAGATTGAAGAAATATTCTGCAACACCTCTGCCCCTATGCAATTTAAATGTATTTACATTATCTCTCTAGTGATAGAATAATATTCTCACACTGGTTAGCAATAGTATCATTGGCCTTGACGCAGTTGATTGTCATCGTAGTGTCAAAACTTGAGTAAGTGTCAAAATTATTGCTGTCACATTGAGTGTTTACCTAATATAATTGTGATTGAGTTCTGTAATATAAATTATCTTTTGTACATTTCCATTGAAAATCTTTGATCGTGGAGAAAGTATGGTCTGCTACTCGGTTAGAATGAAAATTCGTAATGCTCGTGGTTCCTCACGCTCGCCTTCGGCTCGCGCTCGGAAATTTCCACTCGCATCGAATTTTCATTCTAACCTTGTTACAGAATATACTATTCTAGAAGTTTGCCATTTCTTCCTTGCCTTTCCTTTTTCTGTGACTAATTCACATATTTCTCTTGGCTAATTGTTTCCAGACATTTTTCTTTTAACCTCGACTGTATGATTCCATGCTGATTGATCTACCACAAACTTTTCTACTTCATGTTCCAGTTGTTGGATTGTTTTTAATGGTACATTGAGTTCTATTCTATTTTCTAGTTCTTCTCTGAAATGTTTCCAATTTGTTGTTTTGTTTGTTAAAGTTGGATTACTATTCTTCATAATTATATTTTCACTAATTGTCATTATTATGGGGGAATGATCAGACGTTAGGTCATACGCTTCCTCCAATTTGATATAATTAGCAGAGATATTTTTAGAAATAAAAAAGTCTAGCAGGTCAGGGATTTTATCTGGATCGGTAGGCCAATACGTTGGTTTTCCTGTGGAATGATACTCACATCCTAGACTAGATGCTGCTTTATGTAGGTTTCTACCTTTTGTTGGGGTTAGCCCAGAACTCCATATTGTGTTTTTGGCGTTATAGTCGCCACCTATAATATAACGACCTTCAAAATGCTGCAGAAAGTTTATATAGTCATCTATGTGTATTGTATATCTTGGAGGTGAATAGACTGCTGAAATAGAGAAGTTATATGGACCAGTTTCAATTTTTACTGTGGTTGTCTGGATATGTTCAGTTTCATATTTGAAATCCTCATAGTGTGGTAAGGTTTCTTTGATTACTACTGCACTTCCTCCACGAGCTGCATCGTGTGGATGGATAGTATAATAAATTACATATCTTCTTATTTTTATATACATTTGTGTAGTTAGATGTGTCTCGGAGATTAGACATATATCTATTCGTTGTGTGGTTAGGAATACTTCTAATTCCTCTCTTTGGAGTATTCCATGCTGCTATTCGTAGATATTTTCTATTCATTTCCGCGAGATTGTAGCTCTGTTGCTACAGCTCTCAATCTTTGTTATTCTCAGTCAGTTTATTAATCAACACTTCTTGTTTGTCAAATCTCTCTAGTAGATTGGATAATATTTCAGTGATTGTGGTCTAGCTACTTGTTGATGGTACTTGTTCCTCTCCTCTTACAGCTTGACTAAATGTTTTCCCTTCTCCCACGTGGGGATTTTGGTTGCTTGTTGTTTTCATGACGTTTTTTCCTTTTCTCGCTTTTATTGTTTTGTTCTTGATTTCTTGCATTTTTTTGGCTACTTAACGGCCTCTATAACTTGCTGGATGGGATTCACCGCAGTTCACACGTTTGGCAGCTCCATTTGCTGTGTTTTTTGTACACTGTGGTGTTTCTTGTTTTCTGGCGCATTTTACACACCTGGATTATCTTCTGCAGTATCTAATAGTATGTCCAAACTGTTGGCATCTTTTGTACTGCGGAATAATGTTCGATTCTCTGAGAGGTTCTACTGTAACTTTCATGTTTTGTATTTCAGTTATCTCAAATACTTTCTTTATGCCTTCCTTGCTTTTAAATGTAATCATGAAAAGTGGAAGTGGAGTTTTTCTTTTCAATATGTTTACTGCACTTACCGCAGAAAATCCTCTGTCTCATAGTTCTTTAACTATTTCGTCTGGTTGGCACGTTGGGTGCAATCTTCTGACCATTACTTTTAACGATCTATTTCTCTTATCTTCATATGAGTGCCATTCGTAGTTTTCTAATGTTGCTGCTGCCTTCTTCGTTTTGGACGTTAATTTTTATTTGGTCATTATTCATCATTTTAACTTGATGTTTCACACTTTCTTCATTGAGCTGTCTTTAAAGTTCATTGTAATTTTTTATTTTACTTACTATTATTGTAGGGGGTGCTTTTTAGGTACCGCCTTTTGGATATTAGAAGTGTTTTTGATGCTGGAAGGAGCTTGTTCGATGGGTGATTTCATTGGAGAGCACCCATTCTGTTTCCCTGGCTAATTCTTCTTCGTCTGTTTCATATTCTATTTCTTTTTGTCTGATTGTTTCAGCGTAGTTTTTAACTTGTTATTTCAACCCATTCATTTCCTGTTGTAGTTGAGCAATTACTTTTTCAAGATTTTCTCGAGCGGCCTTTTCATTTATCCAAAAGTTATAATAATTTATACCTTCGTTTGACTTAGCTTGATTCTCTTGTATCAGGACCTGGTTTTGTTGAGCTAATAGCACTTCACCAGGAGTCGACGGTATTACCGGCTGATGCATTATAGTTTATTGACTGGCCTATTTAGTTAAATTAATATAAAAATGTATAACTTACCCAAATGATACGAATATCGATATTCATGGTTACTTTTATTTTCAAATATGTTCAGTTTTTATCACAATTAATAGCTGATAGCAACTTTTTGGTAATTATTACAAATAAGTACGTGTTTATTTCTCGAAAGTCTATCAACAACATTAAAAATATAGCATCGCATTTGAAGATTCCCAAAAAAAAGTTGAAAACAAAATATTTGTTCAATCACCACCACTTAGCGACCGTTAAAACCACTGGAATAAATCGATGATAATATAATATTTCATTATACATTGAATTACCTTTCAAATGATACTAAGTTTGTCAAAATCCATGAAGCGGAACAAAAGTTATGACAGTTTTATTGAGTCACCTTCGCCACTCGCCCCTACCAGTTATTTTATAAGACAGAGGAAAAAGTACTGGAGCAAACTTACGTAAAATGATCTAATGATTACGAATATTTAAAGTTTGTTGTTTTATCACAGTAAAAACTACGATCTTTCAGCTTATAACTTTAAAGCTCATCTCAACAAAGGAGGTCCGTAGAAAAAAAAGTTGTACCAAAAACTTTTAAAGAGTGTTAATTTATTTATAAAAATTCCCATTCACTATGGACATGAAATTAAATTTTTATTGTGGAACAATTAATTCGTAAAAATTTTTATATCACGAGAGTACTATGAAATTGTTAAAGGGGGTTAGTTTATTTGTCGAAATAACGTTTACCATGGGTGTACGCAAAAATTTCAATAGGGATTCATTTATTAACAAAAATTTTCATCTATCATGGGCCCACGATGAAATTTTTTAGGGGTTGATTTATTTGTGAAAAAATTTCCATAGATGATCAATTTTTTTGTAATATTTTCTATATCATGAGCATACGGTGAAATTTTCAAAGGGAGTTAATTTGTAACAATTTCATGGAAGTACTATAATCTTTTTTAAAAAACTTTCGGCAGTCCCCATAACTGCCTATTGCTTTTTTCACAGGTAGGCTGGTATTTTAAGAGTAATTTGCTTAATTTTTGCACGATCTTTTACATCAATACTCTGTTTTTTCCAAAATTTCATAACATTATTCAACGGTAAACCTTCAATTTTGCGCGCACCAGTTGAATTTTCATCTCAAAAAATATCCCATGGTTTTAGAATTTGGTTTTTCGATAATAATCAAAATTCCACGTTATAAAATCTTGTCGGAACTTAATATTAATTTCCCCCATAAAAACATAATAGTAATATTAAATGCATCCAGCTTTATTCGTATTTTACAGAGATGATTTCGTTTAGCCCATATTTTCTCGAGTCTCTTCTTGTCTTTCCTTACATTCTATTTTACTCTTAGTGGATTGTGAAATACGTTCACGCTTTGTGTGTTTGAGTTAAAATAAATTTCCATAATTTTTATTGTGTACACATCGTGTAGATCCAGTTACAAGCAGTGAAAATCTTCTAAGAAATAAGTTTTTAAAAGGATAATAAACATAGAATTTCGTACAATTTAAGTATCTTGAGAACGATGCAAAACTACGTGGTAAAAGGCGGCATCAGAAACTTATTATGCCAACTTTAAAAAAAAATTATTATGTCGCGATAAAAAATATATAGACTCCTAGGAATAGAGCGCCCAAGGGATGATTTCTCCAAAAAGGACCTAGTGAAAAGACTGTTGGGCCTGATAAGGACCACTGGTCTATTCATATAAACGGTACAACCAAGGGCATAAAAAACCTAAAGGCTTAGGTGCTGAGGATTGGAAACTTCTGACTGATGGTACCGAACTCAACAATCAATCTTGGCTACAAATATCGTAAGAGTATTTTTGGCACCGCCTCTGTGCCCTCTATTCGGCGTTCAAGTATCACCCCTTACTAATGAAATAACATGTATAAAGAATCAAAGTTTTCGACACCTGAAGAGATGCAATCAACAAAATGTTTTACCTCTGCTATTATTTATTAACAAAATGTGCTTTCTACGTTTCTAGCAACTAAAGTACTGCAAAATTTATTCTTTCAGAATGAAACATTCATTCCTATACGTTCCCTATCCTTTGTTTGCCTCGATGTTATTTCTTAGTTTTACCTTTTGTAGACTCAAAGCGGTTAATTCTACCAACTTTCCTATTTTAAATGCAGCCCCTTGTATATTAATTATTTTTTGGATTATTCAGAAAATTCTAGACATAATTCATGTACAATGTCCTATACCTATCTTCAACTGTTTCGGAAATATTAACACCCGTATTCAGAACACTCGATTAAATTATAACGGCACCGTTATATTTTAACGGAGGCGTTATTTTTGACAGTTCTCTCGGTTAAATGCTTATAACGGAACCGTCAATATAACCAGCCGTTATATGATAAAACGGGCCCATTTTACGCTAAATGGTATTCAGAAACCAAATTTTTGTTTAACGGTTCCGATTCCTAAAATATAATCAGTGCTCAACGATTGGTTAAATTGTCATTATTGCCAAACTGTTCAAAGTTCTTACTAATAAATCCTTTATAATATTGTTTAAAATTACCGTTGAAAATGATTTGAAGGTAAATAAACATAATTATGAATTTCTATCTTTTTTTTATTAAAATTAGACCTTTATTTCCCATAAAATATTTTTATTCAAATTTGACATTTCATTTAAAAATTTTTAAATGTTCTCAGGAACGACTTTGAAATAAATTATCAAACAAAATACAATAAAAAAGTAAAACTAATTTTATTTCAGCTTAATTTCAATAATGGATACAGACCTATCTTCTTTATCGGAGGAAACTGATGGAGAAGTCCTCCCAAGATATCGAAGAATTCGATTCATAAGACCTCGAATTAATGCCTTTGAGAAATATGACGATGTTGATTTTTAGGCCAGATTTCGTTTTCGTAAAGACATTGTACTATATTTTAGATAGAATTGGTATTCATCTGGAGCCAAAAGTTCATGGTAACCGTTCCATAGAACAAATGTCCCAACTACTTCTTACATTGAGGTTTTATGCAACTGGTGCATTTCAAAATTGTATTGGAGACAATGTCAATATTTCGCAGCCATCAGTGTCACGCACTATATTGCACTGTTAGGGCAAGAAGAAATTAAGATGCCGTCGACCCATGGAGAAATTCTTGAAGTGTGTACCCAATTTTACGCAATAAGAAATTTCCCCAGAGTCATTGGTGCTGTGGATTGTATACGTATATAAAAATATTGTCTCCTGGTGAACGAGATGCAGACCTGTATCGTAACCGAAAAGGATACTTTTCTTTAAATGTCCAAGTAGTGTGTAATGCACATTTAAAAATAAGGCACATAGTATCACGTTGGCCCCGCTCAGTACACGATTCAACTATATTAAATGATAGCCCTTTAGTTGTTAACTTGACTCGTGTAAGATATGGCAGAAACAATTTTCTCCTAGGTGATAGTGGATATCCATGTAAGACATATTTATCAACTCCTGTATTAAACCCAAGAACTCCAGCTGAAGAAGAGTACAACAGAGCCCAAATTGCCACAAGAAATACTGTGGAGAGGTGTTTCGGAGTTCTTAAACGAAGATTTGCCTGTTTGTCTGTGGGTTTAAGGACGCACGTGGATACCACAGCAGCAGTTATAGTTGCTTGTGCTGTGTTACACAATATTGCAATTGATCTTGGGGATTTTTTCGAAGATGATCCTTATGAATATCTGCAAATTATTGAAAATAATGATGTTGCACCCATTCGCCAACGCAATGTAAACATAACAGTTTTTTATTTAATCATCATTTTTTATTAATATCTCATATTTTTTCTTTCTCATTTTTAACTCCCACATCAGGCTTTGTCTTTGGAGTTGGAACAATGTTTTCTGTGACATTGCCTCATACTGGGCATTCTTTAATTTTTGTTTGAAATACATTTTTTTCAATGCCTTCGAACTGATATGTCTAGAATTTTTTATTTTATTCCGCCGGGCACGGAATACAGGCTTTGGGATTGGTTGATCAGGTGGAATGGGTGTGGAGATGGGGTGAAGGTCAACAGCAGTGACTTCAGTCACTAAAATCGGCTCCATGTCTGAAAAGTTAAAAAGTGTATAATATGTCAATACACGAGTAAAAGGATGACAAATAATATTTTTATTTTTATGAATATTGTTGAATATTCAGCATCTGCAACATAAATTGGTAATTAATTAGTATTACTATTTAAAAATAAACTTCAAGCAAATTTTAGATATAAATAATAATTTGTACATATAATGAATATTCGTTAAGATGATACGTTACCATTGAAATAGTCAGTAGCTGAATCATACATGTTGGCAATCGGCTTAATATTGCCTCCCACTATGCTTAGTAGCCACCTCCCCCCGTTTTAAAAATTTCTATCTATAAAGAAAATATAAAAAAATGGTTAAAAAAAATTTCAATTGTTAGTTTTGGCCACATATTATTTTCTTACCTTTTGAAGCTTAGCTTCTTCTTTTGCCAACTGTATAGCTTGTGCAGCATTTTCCTCAACATTACATTCCATGAGGACTTGTTCATATTGTGCTCTCTGCAAAAAATCCCAAACACATTTACTTATTGTAAAAGAGTTTATGCACACAGTTTATAGTATACAACTATATGCTGAATATCAGACAGATAAAAAAGTAGTATAATAAATGTGCAAATTATAAAATTTGCCTTTCTGGCAACTGGTACAGTTAATTTCCTTACAAGAGCGACATATATTTTAATACAATTAGAAGCCTTGAAATTTATTAAATATAACATTAATACATATATTATATATTAATATACATATTCATTTAATTCTGTATTTACAAATATTCACATCTGAGTTTTTAACAAAATCAATAAAATCCATAGATACATAAAGTAGATGAAAAGAAAATTATTTATTAAAATTAAAGCAAAAAATTGTTTATCTGGAATTAGGTAATCACCTTATTGTCTTTGTAATATATTTAATTATAAAAATTCATTAGCGGTCAATTAGAATTCTATTTTAACTCTTTTAGGTAAACAAATCCACTATACTCAAAACATTGTAAATTTCTCTTTTTCAAACTTACATACTCTTGGGACACTCTAAACGAATTCAGTTTAGAATGTAAAAATATATTATCATTTTAAAAATATTTTAAACATACTTTTATCGATGCTTCTTTTTTATTTTTGATTGTAGTAGCATTTGTAATCTTGCTTTCCACAATGTCTTTTTTTCTGTATAGTTTAAGAATTTAGGAAAAAGGATTAGGTTAGGACAAAAATGGGAATGTCCTTGCAGAGGCATTCATATTTTTTGGTATATTTATCAACATTTGGCATGTTTGCCTTAAGGTAGGTACATTGTCATAGGTTAGTAACATTTACACCTAAAATTAATTTGCCTGAATACCAATTCAAAATCTGAATACTGAAAAGTTTAGTAAATTGATGAAGTTCTCCTATAATTTAACTAATTAGTTATAGGTTATGTGTTGGCAATAGGGTTCAAAACAAAAATTTTAAATGCTTTATGATTAACTAATGATTCTCAATGTTACACAGAATTTTCTTAATATCCTAATCTCCTATTTCCTTAATACCTTAAATACTTACGATTCAACGATTCTTAAAAACAATTGTTTTGCTTGTTGCGTATAATTTTTGCTTTTATTTCGTTTAGTAGTCATAACTATAAAATAGCTTGATGTGAAACAAGAACATAAATATTCAATCTAACTTACTGCGAACACACGTATATAATTATAATATATTATAATTCCCAAAAACTTCCAACAAACAAAGAAACAAAACGAAAACAAACGTTGGTTATAGTTTGAAGTTGAAGTATGATCAAAGAATACACCAACCAACTGTATTCTTTGGTATGATTGACACTTTACAGATTCAGTTACCGACACGAAGTTGCCATATTGTGTCCGCTCGTTTTGTAACGGCGCCGTTATGTCTCGTTTGGTTAAGTTGTGAATACCAACCGAAACCAAACGGAGCCGTTGACGTAGCGGGACCGTTATCGAAACGGTACCGTTATTTGATATTTCTGAATACGGCTGTAAGTGTTTTCAGATTTATTACAAAAATTAACATTAAAAATTAAAATTATTTGATTTCAAAAATTCGGTACATTACACGAAAAACCTATTTCTTAATAATGTGGAAAAAAAACATTAATATCAATGTAGGAAATGTTCAAAACGCTCGGTGCGAACGTCTTGGCAACATTCTAACCTTACTCAACATCTCAGGCGTGACTGATCTAATCGCAAGCGTGATTCTTCTTTTTAAGTAATATAAGTTGAGGGGTTTAGTTTTTTATACAATACTTTCGACATATCCCCACAAAAATAAGTCTAATGGCGTTAGATCAGGAAATCGTGCTGGCCATTCTATCGATCCGCGCCTTCCTATCCACACACAGTCAACAGTAAGTAAGATTGAAAAGAAATTTCGTGAAACTGGTACGGTTGCAAATGCACGCAAATCAGGTCGTCCCTCTGTAAATCATGATACAAATCTAGATGTTCTACTTGCTTTTACAGAAGATGCCCAAAGTTCTGTTCGTAAGGTTAGTCGTGATCTCGACGGTACACAAATTATTAAAACTGGAAAAATGGCATCCATATAAAATCAAACTTGTACAAGAATCAAATGATGATGATCCAGACAGAAGAATAGAATTTTGTGAAGCAATGATGAATAACTGCCACCGAGACCCGGTACTGGGCAAAAGAAAATCCTAACTGGATGCGTGAGCATCATAAGCAATACCCGCAAGAGGTAAATGTATGGGCTGGCATTGTAAGAAATACAATCATCGTACCCTACTTTTTCGAAGGTAATTTAGACGGGCTTCAGTTTTTAAGGGGATATCTTGTACCTACATTAATTAATTAATTCCCCAGTAGAATTAATCCTGGTAGTTTTGAAGAAAGTTTATGGTTTCAGCAGGATGGTGCTCCTGCGCATTATGCTGTAGATATTCGAAGGTATCTCGACGAAATTTTTCCTAACAGGTGGATTGGTAGACGTGGACATATTGAATGGCCAGCGAGGTCGCCAGATTTCAATCCTTTGGGTTATTTTATGTGGGGCCATCTCAAGACTGCTGTTTATAAAACGAAACCAACCAATTTTAAAGAATTAAAAGAGAGAATTCGAACAGAAATATAGAATATTTCACAAGATACCATAAACAAGGTTCAACAAGAATTTATTCAGCGTTTAGGCTACTGTCAAATACAGCAAGGGTTACAGTTCGAACATTTGCATTAAAGTCATTTATTTATTATTGGATTATTTTCAAATTATTAAATTATTCATTATCAAATAAAATTTATTTTCTAAGCGCATATCTTTCAATTAATGTCGGCTAGACCCAAAGTGTCATACCTTTTCGGAATCAGCTCGTTAAGAGCAATCTAAAAATGTCACCAAATACAGGGTATTGTATTAAAAAAAATGGCCGATAACGTCATCATATTAGTTTAGGATCACCCTGTATAATGAAATTTTATTGTAAAATGTTGATTAAAATTAAAAATCGACGTATTTTAGGATTTTTCAAAAAGGCTTTCGGTTTAGGAAATATCGAATTTATTCCTTACTTTACGGACACAGTGTATAATTTTTTTTGAAAAATATGCGCATTTAAAAATACAAATCGACGTGTCCAAGCGTTTTTCCCAGCACGCCGTCATTTCTTCGTTATAGAATTTATTCCAATTGGCTGTTCCACACTGTATACAAACGTTAGTTCAAATTATAATGGAGATTTAAGCAAATCAAATTGTTTTATTTCATCGTTTAGTATGGATCTTCATCAAGTAAAAGCCTCATCTATATAATTCTTCATCATACCTACTACTGCTTTGACACTTTTCCTATCTTTGCTTTTTAGATCTTCCGTGAATTTTGATGTTTGTGTTAGTGCACATACGCAACCACATACTAGCTTAGAATTGTTTTTTACGGAATCGAGTGCCCTTATTTCAATCAATTTAAATGACAGATGTCGCAATTTTGTTGAGAATAAAATTAAAAGTACTTCGAAATGTTCGCCTCAGCAAGCACCGTTTTAAAATTGCATGATATATCAAATCAGTACCTAGAACCAGTTGCTGTGTACAAACCAAGAAGACTAGTAAAGTCTAAAATAACCAACATTACTTGGAGTCACGATAACACTTACATTGGCGTCCTCCAAGAAGATTCCTTTCCACAAATCGTTTCTTGTAAAGACAGGATTAACATCAATTTAGTTTATACCATACAGGATATGGAGAGAGTTAGTGCTATCAAGTTTAAACAACATACCAAACGAACAATCGCATTGGGAAATTACGAAGGAGAAGCCATATTATACGATACCAAATACAGAAATATTATAAAGAAACTGTGCGATCTCAACTCCCCGATAAAAGCAATAGATTTTAATTGTAACGACGAACAGCTCACCATATCGACTGAAAAATTAGTAGCATTGTGTGTAGATCACGACGGTAATAACAATTTTTCAAAAATAGCTTGTTTGTCGGGAAACGCTTCTTGTATGAAATTCCATCCCACTGCACCGAATATTTTAAGTATCGCTTACGACGATGGTTTTGTAACTATAAAAGATATCGAAAACAAGGAAGATTTGGTCAATTATAGAAATCACAGTGCTCCTATTACAGGAGTTAACTTTTCTGTTACTCAAAAAGCAATTATAACAACAGGTTTGGACAAAAAGATATGCATATATGATTATGGTAATGGAGAATGTGTATTTCGAATAAATATCCATCAAGCAATTACTTCGAGTGATATAAGTATGGACGACATATGCGTAGCGGTGGGATTAGAAGACGGCACCATATCCATTTACGATATCAGAGATCCGGTAAAGCCTTCAATTTGTATCAATGCACATGCTGATCCGGTTGCGAGTTTAGCTTTCGAAAAAATGCCCCTCTTGAAAAACGTCGGAAACTACTTCAAGTAATGGCGATCCTGCCTACCAATCGGATGTAGTGAAAGAGGAATTTATGCAGGATACTAGGAAAATGATTAAAAGCAATACGGATTATCAGGAAAGTAGATTGAATGCACAGTGTTCTGAATATGAAAATTTTTTTTCCAACGAATTACATTCGTTTCAAAGAGCTATGGCTGGTTGGGACATTTTTAATATTGCAGACGCTTCGGATGTCGGACATTTCTTGAATCCTCCAGAGTCCATAAGTGGTAAAAGTAATGAAACTGGTAAAACAAAATAATTTTGGTTTATTTATTATTATTTGTAATATATTTTTTTAAATACAATAGAATGAAAATGCTTTTTGCTAGAGTATCCTGGAGTAAGAGCTAACACTATTTTCAACATTACACTAAAATATAAACTGCGATTGACTATTATTCCAACTGATATTTCAAGATAAAACTATACTCACCTATTACCAACAAAACGATTGCCACCGTATTACTTTTGACATTAATTTTCATTCAGACTGAAATGACCCATGCGCCATCTATGTACAATACACATAAGTATAGTAATTATACAATATAAATTTCTTTACACTAGTTTCATTTACAGATCTCTGTGGAGTTATTTGAGTATTAGTTTTAATGGGTACAATTATAATTGTACCCAAGATTACTGAAAGGGTTAAGTTATAGTTTGATCTTTTGGGGAGGCTCACCTGCTGCAGATTGGGCAATCACATCTCTCAAAAGAATAATCACATTTCTAGAGTGGGTATCTTAGATTCGTGTAGACCTTTATTTAAGAAGCTAGAGTTAATGACACTCACAATTTTACTTGTATAATTTGGCAATATTTGTCAAACGCATTGTTAATCTATTTATAAGGAACATGGATATGTACAACAACCTTGGAAGAGATACGTCAGCCAATAATCTAAAGTTCTCACAGAACCGCGTTTTTGAGATATGTAAAAGTAATTTATTCAGCAGTGATATTATTCTGTTGAGGAATATTGTAATACGTAGTTCTGCACCATGAACTTGTAACTTTAAGGTTATTACTTGTAATTTTGTATGTATCATATACTGACGAATTCGATATTATTATTATTATTGTGTTCAATATTAGGTAATCTTGGACTTGGATGGACAGCGCTCCTGGTAGTAATACTTTTACTTCTGCTCTACGATACGCAAGACTTGGAAGGAATATTTGCGAGAGTGGAATGGTCAACTTTAATATTTTTCGCATCTTTGTTTATATTAATGGAGGTAAGAATTAATTTCACATGAAGCTTTAATGTTTCTGAATGATTTGAGCATATCTATAATAATACCATAAGACGTTCAAAATTCCTCTATACTTGTTTCTAGATTCAAAGTTGAAATTTCTTTGTTATTTTCAGGCATTATCTCGCTTAGGATTAATCGACTGGATAGGCAAACAAACGCAATTAATGATTACTTCCGTCGGTCCAGAATCAAGACTTGCTACAGCCTTAGTTTTAATTTTATGGGTATCGGCATTAGTATCTGCTTTTGTAGACAATCTACCGTTAACAACAATGATGGTTCGTATTGTAACGGATTTGTCCAATAATGAAGATTTACATTTACCACTACCTCTACTAATTTGGGCTCTTGCATTCGGATCTTGCCTAGGAGGTTTGTAAAATGATTACTTGATTAACATTTTCATATTTTCCCAAAAGAAAATTATCAGTAGTAATATCACAAAAGAGTGGCAATGAAGGAAAAATTATTTGAACGGTTCTTGAAAATATTGCCGCGACAGCTCGAAGGGCGGGAGTAACTATTGCCCTTAGATCTGTAGTAGCTATTGTCAAAAGTCTGTTAAAGGAGAACAGAAGTGTCTTCTGCAGGAAATATATTGCAAGAGACAACACAATGTCTCTAGTATGGGTGCCGGGGCATGAGGGGATTGCAGGTAATGAATTGGCGGACCAGCTAACTAAAGAATGCTCATAGGTCCGGAACTGTTCTGTGGAATCATAAAAGATTGCATGAGAGGGAAATTCCGGGACTGGTTAGAGATAAAACACTAATTAAAATGGAGTTTGACAGAATGTCACCTTTATCTCTCAATCAGGTTATTGAAACTGAGTGAGGACAGTTACCGTCCTGGTCAATGGACACTATGCCCTGAGGAAACATTTACACAACATGGGAAAAGTCAGTGAACCTATGTACGGGAAAGTTGAACTGAGGGATGAAACATCTATTCACATACTCTGTTTCTGTGAGTACTCACAAGGACTCAGACAGAAGCACTTTGGAGAGGAAATAATATAACCACTAGAACTACTCAACATTCCACCAGTTAACCTAGTGGCTTATATAGAGGACAGGAAGCTTCTGGAATGGCTGTAGGAAAAATTGAAAATGGTACAAAACTTTTATTCGAGTGTCTGGAGTGTTGGGCCCAACACAAACGAATGAATGAATGAAGTTAATACTTTTCTTCATTTTTTGAGAAATTTGTTTGTTCTTTTGATAACAGTTAATTTTTCAGGAACCTTTCGTTACTAGAAAGCCGAATTATATAAATAAACATACTCTTTGAAAGATCTTGAATGTTATTGTCACATATAACATTAAAGACTTCAATTCTGAATCTCTTTCCCTTTTTAAATTGTTTCATTTTCACCTGTTTCATCAAAAAATTTTTTTCTTTTTCTTGCTCTTTGAAGGTCAGTTTTATAGAATTTGTTTGAGATATCCTCACTTTCGCAAAAAAAATTTTTCCTACGATCACTACTGAAAGTAGGCTTTTGCACACTCAAATCTAACCGCAAAGTTGATGTTTTCCGCGAGCTGTCATAATTTGACATTATTGGCGCTCTTAAGCAGAAAGTAACTTTGGCGCACGCCTAATTTTATTTATAGATAAAAGAGAGCTAGTAGATATTTTAATATAAACTGTAGAATAAATAAATATTTTAGTTGATTTTCTAATATGTTAAAGCATCCAACAGTATTTTCCGTAATAATATAATGAGAAATAGGGAAATCTAAAAGATATCTGACATTAAAGTAATAAATATCTGACATTAATGTGATAAGTGTTGCCTACGTACATAGGTACACGAAACTGCTAAGAACAAACAATGGCAATAGGTAGGCAACACAACATACTTGCAATCACCAGAAAGATTTGACATTTTCTAACCTTTCAGAGACATCTACCTCAGGCATAAACATAAAAAATTGCCAAAATTGTATCTTTAATTTTAATTTAGTTAATAAGTAAAAGGTATGTTTGTTTATTATCGTTCTGTATTCCGTTCAAATAAAATTTAAAAAAGTTGTAATTTATTTAATGAACTATAATATTCATACAACCATAAAATCATAAATCTTTAAATCATAAAGTCTATTGTCATAAGTAGGCAACACAACATACACAATTAATCTTTTGTCTTCGAATAGTAGGCTTAATATGTCAAATAAACTTCCAATATTGTGATGAAAGTAACACGTTTTTAATAAAAAATTAATTTTATTTTGGTGTGATCGTAGAAAAAATCTTGTGTGTATTTCGAGCAGAAAGTCCTTTGGTAGTCTCGACAGATTGCCGCGCTCCGCTGACGCGTCGCGCGGCAACTTTCTGTCTCGACTGCCAAAGTACTACTTTCTGCTCTTGATACACAAATAGCTATTATTGTATTGTGTGCTAGAAACATTGTGAAAATTTGAAATCAAAATGGCTAAAAGACTCTCCTTTAGCTACATATATCGATGTCCGTTGAAAAAAAAAATATAAATAGATTAGTAAACCGGTAGTCTTTAGCATGTCGTCTTCAAAAATCACTGACAAACGTTCCAAGGGTGAGAAAAAAAATAAAAATCAGTTTTCTTAAAAAAAATGTCTACTTTATTTTCTCTCCTGTAGCTACATATATGGATGTCCGTTGAAAAAAAATATAAATAGATTGGTAACCCGGTAGTCTTAAGCATGTCGTCTTCAAAAATCACTGACAAACGTTCCAAGGGTGAGAAAAAAAATAAAAATCAGTTTTCTTAAAAAAATATTTTACTTTATTTTCTCTCCTGTAGCTACATATATCGATGTCCGTTGAAAAAAAAATACTAATAGATTGGCAAACCGGTAGTCTTTAGCATGTAGTCTTCAAAAATCACTGACAAACTTTCCAAGGGTGAGAAAAAAAATAAAAATCAGTTTTCTTAAAAAAAATTTCTACTTTATTTTCTCTCCTGTAGCTACATATATCGATGTCCGTTGAAAAAAAAATACTAATAGATTGGCAAACCGGTAGTCTTTAGCATGTCGTCTTCAAAAATCACTGACAAACTTTCCAAGGGTGAGAAAAAAAATAAAAATCAGTTTTCTTAAAAAAAATTTCTACTTTATTTTCTCTCCTTTAGCTACATATATCGATGTCCGTTGAAAAAAAAAATATAAATAGATTAGTAAACCGGTAGTCTTTAGCATGTCGTCTTCAAAAATCACTGACAAACGTTCCAAGGGTGAGAAAAAAAATAAAAATCAGTTTTCTTAAAAAAAATGTCTACTTTATTTTCTCTCCTGTAGCTACAGATATGGATGTCCGTTGAAAAAAAATATAAATAGATTGGTAACCCGGTAGTCTTAAGCATGTCGTCTTCAAAAATCACTGACAAACGTTCCAAGGGTGAGAAAAGAAATAAAAATCAGTTTTCTTAAAAAAATTTTCTACTTTATTTTCTCTCCTGTAGCTACATATATCGATGTCCGTAAAAAAAATATAAATAGATTGGTAAACCGGTAGTCTTTAGCATGTCGTCTTCAAAAATCACTGACAAACGTTCCAAGGGTGAGAAAAGAAATAAAAATCAGTTTTCTTAGAAAAATATTTTACTTTATTTTCTCTCCTGTAGCTACATATATCGATGTCCGTTGAAAAAAAAATATAAATAGATTGGTAAACCGGTAGTCTTCAGCATGTCGTCTTCAAAAATCACTGGCAAACGTTCCAAGGGTGAGAAAAAAAATAAAAATCAGTTTTCTTAAAAAAATATTTTACTTTATTTTCTCTCCTGTAGCTACATATATCGATGTCGGTTGAAAAAAAAATATAAATATATTGGTAAACCGGTAGTCTTTAGCATGTCGTCTTCAAAAATCACTGACAAACGTTCCAAGGGTGAGAAAAAAAATAAAAATCAGTTTTCTTAAAAAAAATGTCTACTTTATTTTCTCTCCTGTAGCTACATATATGGATGTCCGTTGAAAAAAAATATAAATAGATTGGTAACCCGGTAGTCTTAAGCATGTCGTCTTCAAAAATCACTGACAAACGTTCCAAGGGTGAGAAAAGAAATAAAAATCAGTTTTCTTAAAAAAATTTTCTACTTTATTTTCTCTCCTGTAGCTACATATATCGATGTCCGTAAAAAAAATATAAATAGATTGGTAAACCGGTAGTATTTAGCTTGGGGTTAATAGAGGTGCATTTAACAATTTTAAAGCCATGTATGAATGCCAAAGAAACATAGAGAAACATTTTGTTGCTGGTTGCCGCAACCTGATTATGGAAACAGAAACAGCAAAAGTTCTGTAAAGATTCTGTCCACATCAAGGTAACTCATTCTTGTAAATGTTTCGTTGTGTTTCTGAAACAGGAAACTTTGTGTCTACACCAGTGCAGTGTGTGTTCTAAACAATGTGGTACGACCAAGATTTACAGGCAGCAGCAGCTGCAATTGTAATTATTTTACAAAAACAGAAATAACGAGAACGTACATGCAAAATTTCAAAATTTGAGTCGAAAGTGTTGAAATTTTGAAATTTGGCATGTAGAACCCAAATCCTTTAAATTAAATATTTTAGAAGCCGTCGAGATTAACAAAAGCAAATATTCAGGTAATCTGCTTAACGACCAAATAGATATAAATCATTCTCCCTTATTAGATCTTTTTACCTAGAAGATGTGATGGTTGTGAATAAATTTTCCAGGTTGCGTAAAGGTTTCGTAATCAATTTCATATCAAATATAACTCGTAGGTTAATTAAATATTAAACTCAAACTAACGTCAGTCTTAATAAAAACTTTTTATGTTGGCAAAAATGCGCGCTGTTGCCGCGATTAAAATGGTTATTTCAGGTTCAGTTGACGTCTTGACATTTTTGGGGTCATGCTGTGACAATTGTATATTTTGCTCATTTAATTTTTCGATTCTTTTACCTACGTGTTATTAAAAAACTGCAAAGAACTGTGAGTATTTTTTCACAAGCAGTAATGGAACTTATGGAACTTTCAAGAAAAATAAACAACTGTATAAGTTTGTTTTTATTAATGAATCCTGGATTTTCCAAAATGGTGCTGTAGTTACTTTAAATTAAAAATGAATCTATTTCAAAAACCGCAAAACTTATTATATTTCCAAATATTTATATTTTTGCTCTTCTAGACAACAGCCACATAAACCTATCTTTAATTCGTAATATCCATATAAATACAAAAATACATTGCATTGTATTTTTGTAATCATTGCTTTTAAATTCATATTTTATAGTTATCGCTGCAGTGCGGGAAAGTGTATTTTACGCATCCGGATGTTTTTACTTTTCCATAATTTGCTTTAAACAGTTGGCAACAAAAGTGTCAAACAAGGTTTTGACAAATTTTATTTTCAACAATTTATAACAATTAGTTTAAGGAATAGCAGAATTCAAACAGTTATTAGAAACACGAACATTTATGGGGCATTTAATACAGGATTTAATTTCTACACCTGTGGAAAGTGTCAAATAATTTAAATTTGACATTTGTATTTATATCATATATCATGTTACCAACTGTCAATAGAAAAATAAATTAAATAGAATTTATATTTAAATTTTATTTTTATTTTAAATTATTCGTTACAAAAAACATTGTACCTAACTTTTTTGGGAGGGAATTTTTCTACTTCCCAAACACTTTAGGTAAATAACTATTATGATGCATAAACTCTCTAATAAATATATGACTGAAAATTATTTGTATCTATTTCTATAGAACATTTTAAAATAAAAAAATTCTTGGATCATGTACTTTTAAAAGAGAAAATCGCAATTGAAAGTACTAAAAATCCGCCATTTTTTTTTAAATTTTGACAATTATGTCTAGATATCAGATGGTGGATTGAACAATGTTGCCAGTTCTCATTTCCGTAACTCGTTACGGCTTGGAAATACTTTACATACGGTTTTTTACTAAAAAATTTGTGGAAGATTCAGAATTATAGAGAAAAATCCAAAAATCAATATTTTTTCACGACGACCACTATTTGGACAAATATTTTATTTGAAAAATAGTTAAATACTTTATATTCAACATGAATTTTTTCAAAATTCATGTGAAATACAAATTATTTGATGTTTTTTCGAAAAGATAAAGGTAATAAAATAAATATGTATGTACCTATACAGATAGACATAAATATCAAATAATTTGTATTCCACGTGAAAAGGGGAAGGGATTATTTCCTTCCCCTTTTTGGAAAACTTCAATTTTCGAGAAGGGGAAGTGAATAAATATATATGTATATAGAATGTAGATAGACATATTTTTTCGAGAAGGGGAAAGGAATAAATATGTATATAGATAGACATAAATATCAAATAATTTGTATTCCACATGAAGTTTTCCAAAAAGGGGAAGTGAATTGTAGTTTGTGCAACTAGTGTGGATATGGACAGTTCACACGAGTCGAACAGTATATTTTTTCTACGACCCACTTAAGAAAAAATCTAGAAAATAAACATTTAATTAAACTATAATATAATCCAAAAATCAACACTACCTAAAATTTTATGAAAATTACTATTTATAATACAAATATCAACAATAAAAGTAACTGACCAAGTGCGAGTCGGACTCGCGCACGAAGGGTTCCGTACAATTATCTATAATAAATATTCTGCTAAATATTTCAAGCGTCTACCTGTTGTCGTTATCAATATCGAGCAGAATAATTATTCAGAAATAAAATTAAATCGAAGTCTGGGCTACCGCGTGAGAGGCTAATATTTACCACTGGACTACCGATGAATATACTAACCACCTATCTATAGCGTCGAATGTATTACATAATCTTATAAAAAGTGACGTTTGTCCCCTTAAATATTCATTTTGATTTTTGAGATGATAATGTGTTATACGTCTCCTTTGCGGCTAAGCGAATATCTGGTGGAGTATTATTTATTGATTCATCACTGGAATCACTCATTTTTACTAATATTTTTCTTAAAAACTAGAAATATTTTGACAAGTTATTTTGACGTTTCTTTGAAATTGAAAAAAAGATGAGTTGACGGGTACTAAACGCAAATGCTGATTGGTGGATTTCATATACATTCTAGGATGTAAAGTTCACGGGGTGTGCACTGCTAATTGCAGCTTTAGTCCCAAGTTTAGTTGTGATATTCCGATAGATGGCGTTGTGAGACGTACCTTTTCTCTAACCGTATGTTCTGTGATCTCCGGTTCTGTGTCCCTAACCTTTATCTCTGCATGCATGCATCTGTCTTAGTCAGTGTTGACAGTTTAGTAAACAACGTGTTTTTCCTACGATCACTACTGAAAGTAGGCTTTTGCACACTCAAATCTAACCGCAAAGTTGATGTTTTCCGCGAGCTGTCATAATTTGACATTATTGGCGCTCTTAAGCAGAAAGTAACTTTGGCGCACGCCTAATTTTATTTATAGATAAAAGAGAGCTAGTAGATATTTTAATATAAACTGTAGAATAAATAAATATTTTAGTTGATTTTCTAATATGTTAAAGCATCCAACAGTATTTTCCGTAATAATATAATGAGAAATAGGGAAATCTAAAAGATATCTGACATTAAAGTAATAAATATCTGACATTAATGTGATAAGTGTTGCCTACGTACATAGGTACACGAAACTGCTAAGAACAAACAATGGCAATAGGTAGGCAACACAACATACTTGCAATCACCAGAAAGATTTGACATTTTCTAACCTTTCAGAGACATCTACCTCAGGCATAAACATAAAAAATTGCCAAAATTGTATCTTTAATTTTAATTTAGTTAATAAGTAAAAGGTATGTTTGTTTATTATCGTTCTGTATTCCGTTCAAATAAAATTTAAAAAAGTTGTAATTTATTTAATGAACTATAATATTCATACAACCATAAAATCATAAATCTTTAAATCATAAAGTCTATTGTCATAAGTAGGCAACACAACATACACAATTAATCTTTTGTCTTCGAATAGTAGGCTTAATATGTCAAATAAACTTCCAATATTGTGATGAAAGTAACACGTTTTTAATAAAAAATTAATTTTATTTTGGTGTGATCGTAGAAAAAATCTTGTGTGTATTTCGAGCAGAAAGTCCTTTGGTAGTCTCGACAGATTGCCGCGCTCCGCTGACGCGTCGCGCGGCAACTTTCTGTCTCGACTGCCAAAGTACTACTTTCTGCTCTTGATACACAAATAGCTATTATTGTATTGTGTGCTAGAAACATTGTGAAAATTTGAAATCAAAATGGCTAAAAGACTACAACGTGTTGTGTTCCGAGGTGTAGTGATAAAACTTCGAGAAGGTAATTACCTTTTACGAGATTACCTTTGTTCTAGATACTTTTGTTCCTATCAATGAGTTTTTATATAGGTTATACTTGTATTATTTTGTATAATTGTTAATAATACAAATGGATAATATACCGATGTTCTAAAATAATAGTTTTTATTTTTCCCACTATTTGGTTTGTTTTTATTGGGAATTAAACCACAAATGAATTATAAGCATTTATTCATTTATAATATCCTCCTCACACCCTTAGTTAGAAAAAGTAACAAATCAATTACACCTTGTAACCTCCGACTCCTTTGTGGTTTAATTTCCAGAAAAACATACAGAAGACATTTTTCCACCACCTATGGTACAAGAAAACCACACAATTAATTTAATTTTCCCGGGTAAAGATACTTGAAAATGTACAGAATACTGTCTTACCAGACACGATTTTATTTATCAAATTAAAGGTTAGTTATATGTCAAAATAACAAATAAAATATCGACATACCCAAAACCCGGATATACGTCACAAACGATGACGCACACCAAAAAGGCTGTTATATGAACTATATATGAAATCATGTCCGTTCAGGTAACCGAAATGGCCTAGGTACATTTTCATTCTGTAAATTGTGCAGAAACTGGATAATATACATGTGGGTGTATAAAATAATAGTTTTCATCACAATCCAACACATTTCGCTTCCCGACCAACTGACACACATCAAAGTGTAACTAGAACCAAAACCTAACCTAACTTACATGAACCAAATGAAACACAACAATGTAATAAACTAGAGAGGTTAAGCTTCGAAGTATCATTTCATTTATTTTAAAGTAATAATATATAGAAATGTATGGATAAACTATGTGGTCCAGCTTTAAGTCTAAGTAAATCTAAGATAAGTATTATATTCTAAGGATCCTTAATATTCCAATTTTTATGATTATAAATGCAAATCATTTTATACTGTTATATATTCATGTAATCTATTACAATGCAAAATTAATTCAACTAAAAGAAAATAAACACCATTCGACAACGCCGCTAAATATATCACCTGATCACACAACAATCATGATTGGTGAACGTGTGGTATCTAGACATAAGATTTTAGTGTGTAGTTGTATAACCTATAAACAAGTGTCGAGTGAAAATAATTATTATGCTTAAAAATATTTCTGAAAATTGGCCAAATTTAAGTATTTTCTTCCGGTTTTTTTTGTGAAACAGACTTACATTTAGTTAAAGATAATAAATAACCTTCACAGTTTAAAGTGAAAATATTCATAGTATAATAGCATTAAATGGTGTTGAAAAAGTATCATTTTTTGAACTAAATTCGTGATTTTTTAATTTCTGAATGATCCAAGGAAATTTTTGTTCTAATCTACTATATTTAAGGTGAGCTATCAAACAAATTTAAAATTAACATAAAATTCCGAGGGTCGCCAAGTCTACCAGAACCGTAATTTTCATTGTATCAATATAATTCAGTTAAAAAAAAAACCTTCTGGGCAATTTTATCTAACAGGAACATTTTGAACCACGACTTGAGAGGAGTTTTTCGCAGGGGTATATTAAAACTAAAAATATTGACTAAATTGAAATCAATATAGTATATGTGAATATGGTTTGATTGATGGGCATTGATTTGTTTAATAACAATAAAAGTCAGAGAGGTACATTGACTTGATCAAACTTTTGACAGACTTTTATTACAAAAAAAATCAGTTATGACTGATGTTTCTACGAAAATAATATTTAATACAAACAATACAAACTTTTTCACTACTACGCAACGCGGATTAGTTGTTATTTTTGCAGTTTGACTGATGAGAAGAAAGGTAAGGTAATAAGTGCGGGAAATATTAAAACATGTTTGAAAGAATTACAAACAGGCATCATGGCGCGCAGTGCAGGAATCTCAATTCTCAAGCGCGCCCCTACCAATGCATAAATGTTAGACTTTCAGCCTCACGGTCGAAGTAGAAACTACGTACTTTCTGCCGCATAATTTAAATGAAAATCATTTAAATTGCTGCTTTTATTTCAGAAACGTTTTATTTGTGTTTGAAAATGACCTTGAAGTGAAAACAAGGAGCATAGTCCCAGTTTATTTTGGATTTTTTGCTGCTGATGTGGTAATTTATTTCTAAAACATTTGGAGACATTTGAACAATTTCGTACTGGTTGTAATTACTATATATTCAAATGAAATCGTAAAGTCGACAAATGCCGAGGATTGTTACTTTACGCTCTAGCGTAAAAAAGGAATCTTTTTCGCTCGCTTATATCATCAAATTTGGTGTGATTAGCCATGACGACGAAAAACAATAAATTAACGTCAATTTACCAGATACTATATACTTTATCAACCATTTTAATCGGCATTATTAATTTCTCACAACATTATAATAATTTTTATAACAATTTATTTAATAATTTAAGAGAAATTAAAAGGTGAATTTCAAAAGTCATTGTTATTGTTGATATCTCGGGCACGCCTCTACCTAGATCGACGGCGAATCGACAGATTCTGACTAGTCTGAACAATTCAGTAGATCTTTTTAACGCCATAAAGAAAAAGCATTCAAATACTCGCGAATTGAAATAGGTACTTAAATAGATAATAAACCAGAAAAACACAAAATGGTTATTACACGTTTTTCATATCATTTGGGAATTTCATTTTCAACCTTCAGTAATGGAAGAAATTTCTTCTGAATCAAAAATTGCAATAAATACAGTTGGTCCGGTGAATCTTTTCCCATGTATGAAATTATTCACATACTACTTTTTGTAGTACGTCTCTTTTCTACTCACAGAATCTAAACCCCCGAAATGAAACCGTTTGTTCCATCACAACATAATATAACAGACAGAGATAGCCATATGATGAATGTGGGTGATTAGGTGTAACCCACACAACAGAAGTTCTGTGGTGTAACCGCGAATTTGTATATTGACAGACCAAAGACTTTGTTTACATTTTTATTTTACATTTTTATCCATTTTTTTGCCCCTTGCATATACATTTATTTCAAAAACAGTTGTTATAACGACTAACTTATACCTGAGTGTTCGAATTATTGTGGTAAGTAAATATTATTTATCTACTTTTTATTTATTTACTTCGTAATGAAAACTAACCTTAAATTGACATTTCATTATGATTCTGGATAGAACTCCATCAAACTGAAATATATGAAACATATTTTGCTGCCACCAATGTAGAAAATATTGACCTCATTTTCCGAAAGACCAGAACTATTTATGAATGGTTTTTATTTTTAGAATATGCCTGGAAAAACGTTGAATTCGCAAGCACAGGAGCTGGTCCTGAATGTGTTGGAGTATTTTGAGCTAGAAAAAAGAAATGGAGGACCTTTGGAACCACTTTCATGTGTTCAAGAGGTAACATAAATATTTAAGTGCATAGACGTCAAAAAATAATAGTTCAATACTATTAAACGCTTTACAAAATTAGAAAAATTAATTTCCAAAGAGCAACAACTACTTCTCGAGCTATATGCCCCGACAGACATTGAATTACACTTCTAAAGTAAACGGGGTTGGTATTGAACTATTATTTTTTGACGTCTATATATCACGCTTTACTAATAAGACAATTATTTACAGTTAGCTGTAATTAAGTAAATTTAAGTGCATGCTTGTTTAGCAATATACTTATTATTAAACAATTTTTTTATGTTAGAGGGTAGCTGCTGCTTTGAAAATATCTCGACGAACAGTATATGCTCTAAAAAAAAAGAAAAGAAAATAATCCAATTCTTTCAAGCCCAGGCAAAAGCAGAACTCGTTCTAAAACTAAAACAACTGATCTACCTGAGGGAGCTAAGATGGCAGTATGGAACACATTATATGATATGTACCAACAGAGTAAATATCAAACTATTTAATTAGAATTTTTTGGTAAAATGTAGGTGTAGGTATTTTGTAATGAGTATTCAAATCATGGTATATTCAAGAAAAATTTAGGAAGGTATTTATATAGATTTTAGTAGTTTTGTGACTACATTACAATTTAATTCAACTATTGAATTTACCTTATTTTTGATCAGTCAAGGTTAAAACATTAATGAAATGAACAAACATAATATCATTAAAAATATAGTATTTGTTCAAATTGAATCTGTACTATAATTTTTGTTTTTGTTTTAGAGAAGCATGTTACTTTGACTACCTTAAATTGTAAATTGAGGGAAAGCGAAATTGTATCTATTGGCAAAACATCTCTGAGCACTTTGTTAAAAACATTGGGATTCAAATATAACAAAGATGACAATCGGAGAACTTTAATGGAGCGGACCAGTATTGCAGCCTTGAGAGCCAATTTTCTGCGTAATTATATGGAAAACCTTTCAAGTACTCACCCAAGAGAATTTGTATTTTTGGATGAAACATGGATCTATTCGAAGGGAAATAAAACAAAATCTTGGCAAGACCACAGCACTAAGAGTGTACGTAAACCAGATGGTTATGATGGTAAACGTTTTATAATTGTCCATGCTGGTTCTACCAAAGGATTTGTCTCTGAAGCAAGTTTATTATTCTGTTCAAAATCCAAAGTAGCTGATTACCATGGAGATATGAACAATGAAATATTTATGAAATGGATAAGTACTCAATTAATTCCCAACTTAGAAGCGCCATCTCTTATTGTTATGGATAATGCTCCATATCATAGTGTTCTTTTAGAAAAGCAACCATCTACCAATTGGATAAAAAATGAGATTGTTACATGGTTGATAACAAACAACATTAAGTTTGATACAAAACTTACAAAACCTGAATTGCTACAAATTGCAAAAATGAATGGAAAAGAAAACGTGTATATAATTGATGAGTTACTATGAGAACATGGTCATGAAGTGCTGAGACTACCGCCATATCATTGTGAATTCAACGCTATTGAATTAATTTGGGCAAATTGCAAGTCATATTATAATAAATATATTGGTAAAGATGGGTATTCAGATAGTTCTGTTATAAATATGTGGAAAGAGGCACTGAGACAATGTCATCAAAAAATTTGGGAAAAATGTGTTAGGCATACCCATGAAATTATTCAAAAGTGGTATGCCCGAGAGCAGAATATAGTTGATATTAGCATTCAACCAATTACAATAGATATAAATACTGGTGATAGCTCTGATTCTGACTATGAGAAAAATTAAATAAAATCTATTGTATATATATATGAGTCTTAAATATACATATTTAAAATATTAATTATTTATTTTTACAACCCAAAGGATTTTTATTTTTCATTGTTGAACTGTATGGGTGGGATGGCCCAATAGTAATGGTTGCCAGCCATAACCCTAACAGGGCAATACTGATTTGCAAAGTTTCTACTGAGGAAGCTGTTATTAATACTAACTCTTATGCAAGTAAATTTGCTTAAAAGCAAGTTTGCAGAATAGCCCCATAAAACTCTGGAATACTAACAAATACTCAAATATCCATTACACCAGCTTCAATACAATAATAAATAACGTTCACCGTCATTTTAGCCACATCCTAATTAAACCCTCAATCTACGACCTACGTGTTACTTAATGTATTGATTTATTGCGTTTGTATATGAATGATGACGCATTGGAAATGATTCACCGGATATACTGTAATTGTAACAATAATTGTACTTTCATATTTAACAGCAATAAATAATATGACAACCAAAATGTCAGAGTATTATCTTAAATCATAATCCACTCCTGTTATAACCTAAGATAATATAAAAAACTGTTTTAATTATTAAAAGGGCGACTGTAGAAAAAATTATGTGTGTTTTTCGAGCGTAAAGTAAAATTGCCGCTTTCTCAAGCAGCAATCTGTTACTTTACGCTCTAAATACACAAATAACTATTTTATCGTTTTCCGTTGGTGAGATATTCAGATGTTTCCATACTTTGTATAGAAAGTTACAGTGAAACCTGGTTAACTGAAATCTCAAGGGATCAAGATTTTTTTTTTAATATAAAGGTAAGTACTTCAAATTACCCAGTTTTCAAATGCCAGGTTCAAAAGGATAGTCTCATTTACAAAAGAACTTTCCATAACTTATCCAGACCAGATCAGACCAGAGCTCATGTATTCTAAATTATACTTTTCTTTCACCGACAAAAATTTTGAAAACAAATCTCGGCTAAAGAGCGTTACCAATAATAAAATTATTTTGAGTCAAAACTCTCGGGTCGGCCTGTTGAGCCTCAGTCTCAGCTCGAGTGTATTTCCGTGTATTTTTTTGTGGGATGTTGGGATGGCCATGAGTCGGCTTAGACCCGGTAATTATTCCATAAACCTTCTTGGGCAAAATTTATTACTTGATAATCTCTAACCTAGTGGTTTCATCGTAGAAACCATCCTTTTTGTTGTTGAGCACAAAGGCTGGGCATAGGTAGCGCTATTCATTCGTCTATCTACTTTGATGCTTTTCTTCCTCACAGTTCCTTTTTTCTCATTTCGATAGTTTTGTTTGAAACGTTGTTACTAGCACATGTCTTGTCTACTATCAACTCCCGAGTCTATTACCTGATGAATGAATTTGATTTGGATTTTTGTCATCCAAATGTAATCTCCGGAACTTAGCTGAATTTTTCTTGGACAATTAAGGGAAAAACCTATCTTACCAATTCTAGTAGACTTCCTTACTTGTCCTATTTTATTCCACTCTCTATTAATTTATTCTGTCAATTGAATGACGCACAACAGCTGAACCGCTTCAACGTTTTCTGGCGCACTCTCGACCACGCCAGATTCCGCTTCAAGCGCTTTTAAGCGTGACGTCATTACTTATTCGCGAAAATGAATCGCTTTAATCCGCTTAAAGACGCTAGATCGCAAAAATATGGCTTAAGTAATGATAAACATGTGTCAATCTACTTTGAAATGTCATTAATAAACTTATATTTTCTAATATTAATAAACAAAATGATTTTATAATTTTATCTGATTTAAAGTGAGTTTGAATTTTGATATTTCTTATAAATAACATTTCGATTCTTGACCATTATTATTATTACTACTATCAAATACACAATTCTGTACTCGATAGTTATGTTTATCGATACATTTTACAATATTTATTCAATCTTTGATTTTATTAATTTTCTTTTTTTTAAGGATTGTGGTATTTATTTATTTTATTCGATAATAACTATTCATTAATTGATAATTCGTCTCAATAAATAATATGCATTAAAAACGTGAAAAGGGGATATGGAAAATTTGATTTAGAAATGTCGAGAAAATTATTAATCGATAACTAATCGATACAATAGGATGAAAGCGCTCATTAAATCGGACAGTTGTAACTACAGTGAGCTTTGGATAAAGTTTTGTAATCAAATGTTAAACAAAGTGACAGAATTCAGAAAAATTTCCAAATGAACGTGGTAGAAAACGAACATAAAAATGAATCCATCGCTACTGAAAATCCTCATGTAGTTATATTGCACCAAAAACTTTCAAGAAAACCAGATGATAGATACTTGCTAAATATTGGACTGGCTTACCACCAGATTGGTTATAAAGTTACAATTTTGACATCACACTTCGAGAAAGACCATTCCTTTACAGATATGCAGGTAATTAATTTAGCTTTTTTTATTATTTTTTTTTTCTTCAAAAAGCTGTGAATAAAACCAAAACTACTTTTAATAATATGAGAGAAATTAATTCGAAAAATACTACTACCTATTGATTGACAGTTTTCCTGTCGTTAACAAAGTTTAATTACAGCTTCGTCTTTTTACCAAGATTAATTATAAGAAAATTTAAAAAATGTTTACTAATTTTAATAAAACCATTCACAGGGTTTAGCAAAACTTGATTTTCGTTTAAAAAACTTGTCATGCTAGATTTATTCGTTTTTTAATTTAATTTAGAAATGGAACTATTTTATTGTGACTAAGTCACCTCATCTAGAGGCTTTTGTATACAGTACAGGGGATTCATTAAGGGAGCCGAAAGCCGTATATCCTAGAATTTTGTAAAAAAAATTCTTAGTAGAAAATTGGCCCTAAAAAAGTGATTCAAAATGTTTTTGAGTCCATGGTTTTTCGCTAGGTGGCGCAATCTACCACTTACAAAATATTCCCCAATTTGGGTTGGTGAAAAATATCAACTTTAGAAACTACCTTATTCTTATTCCTTATTCTACAACTTTTGTTAAAGTCATTAACACGTTTTTATTAGCTTCACCTGTACGTTGAAACAAAGAGCAAGTGGCTTATTACTGTTAGTAGTTCCCACCACTTTAAGTACGTTCGTTGGCCGATCGGGCTAAGGCTCTGGTCTTCACTGACGTCAACTTCACCGGTCGTGGGTTCTAATCCCGACCACTGCTAAAAAAATTTGTTTTCTTGGCAAATTTTTCACCCGTTACACGCTTCATATTAGCTTCCGCTACCCAAAAGTTGAATTGAAAAATACAAAAAAAGATCGTGGTTTAATTTCCCAAAATAATTAACAAAAAGAATGTCTTTTTAATTGAAAAAAAATTTAGTTTTCAGATAAAATATGCATCAAGTATTCGGGATGGTGGATACCAAGGATTTTAAGATTATCGACGTTTCGAGAAATTTGGATGGTCCTACGATTCTTGTTATTTTCTCCTGCTCCTAAGGCCAATATAGTAATAATTGACGACAGTATTATAAGCCTTTATCTTCTGAAAAATTTCTCCAAGCATAAAGTATTTTTCGTAAATACTTTTCGAGAATTACAAAACACAGACCCTTCCTACGAGAACACCAGAATCCATCCTTCTTCATGTGAATGGATAAATCTAGCCGATGAAATTATTGTGAAAAGCAAAGGATTCGCTGAAATACTGATAAAATCTCAACCTTCATTAAAAAAAAGACCGAAAATTTTGTATCCTTCCATAGATTTGGGTTTATGGAGAGAGCCGGGAATAGAAATACAAAGAATAATACCAGACTTAATGGACGATTCAATTGTATTTCTTACAGTAGGTAAGTTTAGAAGATCATCAAATTTCAAACTGGCTTTGGATGCGTTTGAAATTCTCTTGCGATTGATAGATGATGAAATTATAACCAAACCGTATCAACTGGTTATCGCAGGAAATTGCAAGACATCGAAAGAAGAAATTTATTACAGCGAACTAAAAGAGGTCGCCGAACAAAAATTATGTGCGGCACAAATAACTTTTTTAAACCAACTACCGATAATACACGAAAAAACATTAATAATGGAATCTACTATAATGATCCACCCTGCTATAAATGACGTTTACTCTGACTTTATTCACAAAGCTATGTCGCTAGGAAAACCAATAATAGCAACAAATAAAGGAATCGCGTCTAAAATACTCGTACACAAATTTTCGGGGCTAATAGTTGAACCTCAAGCCACAGTAATAGCCCTTGCTTTGAAAAAATTAATGATTAATGCAGAGTTGAAAGTTTTTTTGGGCAATGCAGCTAAAGAGACTTTCGATAAGTCGCATTCATTTGAAGCTTTTTGTGGGGAAATAAGACAGATTATGGAGAGCCCAATACAAGATTTGTTAAGCTCTTTACGAAGTGGTGAGAATATACCGATATCTAATAATTATTGTGAGAACGATTAGTTAAATTTAAATTATTGTTACAATTTCACTCAAAATGTTCCTTGCTTATGTGGTTATCTAATATTCAATAAAGTCATTTGAAAATAAGCTTGCATTTTTTACCTTCATGTGTGGCATAAAGAACTGTGGGGATAAGAATTTTATCTCAAATTATAGGTAAAGTTTGACCAAAATCAATTGCAGAAGCTAAATCACGTGTTCTTCGCCTTAACCGACTTTTTCCTTTGGTCGGAAAAAGTGTTTGGTTCCGGTGGACCAGGCAGAAATCTACGCTATCGACACGTGTTTGCAAATGAACCTCGAAAGAGGGTATAGAGGCCAAAATATCCTTAGGGGAAACCGGACATCCCCTAGTACGGGACACTAAAGGTATCTGCAGTTTAGAGACACTTGGCAACGTGGAAACTATGATTTTTTCAATGATTCAGTCTAGTCAAACGACGCCTCAAAAAAGTTTGTCTATAGATTCAGTTTATATCATGTTATTGTCGGAAGAAGACGTTTTTAGTGTAGTGAATGTGTTCCTCGAAATTTTTAAGAAGCTGTTATTGGGTTTTGGCTGCATTCATCGTCTATATTACTTTCGATTCATCCACCATTAAAGAATATTTACCACATAAAAACATTTGGGTCTGATTCCGTAGTTTGTTGTAAAACATTTTTTTAAATGAAATAATAGTTGCATGGTATCGGACACTAAATAGGCGCCTTCTGCCGGTTCATGTTGCATGCACATCTCAAGAAAATATAGAATTTTTTAACTGTGATGACTGTGCACATTAATTTTATAACATTAATTTTGATTGTTGAGAATGTGTCTTTATTTAAAAATGATTTTATAGGGGATAATACTTAATGTTCTTGTTTTTCAGAATGTATTATTACTGTCCGGTACTACGGGATACTTTTTGAAATAAGCATTTTGTTACTTTTCTCTCAGTGACATTTTTTATAAAAATTTTGATATAAAATATGAGAGTGAGTGTTTATTTATTGATGAAAACTTATTGAATGATTCTCTCAAACGATCAATTGTGACACATTTGTTGTTTTAAAAGATTAAAATTTGCCAAAAAAACAAAGGTGTCACATACTAGGGGACTTTCTCCTATACTCTCAGATAGTCAGTCAGCACTGAAATCTTTAGCCTATCCCCAGTTCAGATCTAGACTGGTCTGGGACTACCTACAAAACTCTTAGAAATGTGCTTATTAAAAAAATAGGAATGGATCAATTTTTAATTTTATATAATGACTTTTATAAGCCCACCCCAGTCATAGACTCCCAATTTACGGATGTACTCCCTTTACCATACCAGAAATCTATCATGTATCAAATCTAGCAAAGAATAATAAAGCACCAGGTGATGAAAACATATTTTTAACGAATTTTTCAAAAATTTACCCCTTTGATTGGATATTCTATTGAAAAAATATATTCAATTGAATCTTATATGAAAAATGCCATTTACATGTGCAATTACTAAAATTATTCACTTCCATAAAAAAGGCCCATTAGGCGACCCAAACAATTACCGCGGCATAGCGCTTCTTAACAACAAAACAAAACTGTTTACACAGCTTATCAATAACAAATTACGCAGAAAACTGTGAAATACTACCAGAATGCCAAACAGGATTTCGTAAATCTCGCTATTGCAATGATAACATTTTTGTATTCCATATAATTATTAATAACAATGTACGTCTATCCTCAAGGAAACTTTTTGTTTTATTCGTTGATTTTAGAAAGGCTTTTGATTCATTATATTATAGCGTACTCTGGGAAAAGCTTCATTTACAAGGCGTTAGTTCAAAATTTTTTAGAATTCTTCTTTCCTTATATAACTTTTTTTCTATAGAACACAACGGCAATGACTCAGATGAAATTGAAATAACGAGAGGGGCTTTACAAGGTGACTCGCTCATTCCACTTCTTATTCCATATTTATTTCTGATTTCAAAAAACATAAAGGTAAAGTCCGTCCGGAAATATGAGATTCTTCCTTAATAATATTTAATTCTTTGTTATAATTATTGATATATTGATTTTAATAGAAACGGACCAGCTTTACACCTAAATTGTGGTTTCATAAATAATTCCTTAACAATAGGGTGTTATTTATCTTAATCGGAGATTATAAGGTTAGGATCCTATATTTCCGGGCGGACTTTAAAGGAGTTACTAGATGATCAACTAAAATCAACATGTTAATGTATGCGGACGACTCTTTGCTGACTAACAAATTGGAATGTATCATAATATAAAAATCTTAGAGTCATACTGCAATAAGTTCAATCTGGAAGTTAACCATTCCAAAACAAAAGTTATTATTTTTTGCAGAGAATCTAACTTGGGCAAACAACCACAATACACATATAAAAGTTTTAAAATAGATAAAGTGAATTCCTACGAGTATCTAGGTAGGTTAGGTTAGGATCAAGAACCGTGAGCAAAAAGCAAGATTGTCCCAAGGTTTAGTCCTAAAAACCATAAATTCATCACACATATCAGATATAAACTCAATTAAAACTCTAAATAAAAACGAAGTCATACCCACTTTCACATGCTAGTAGTATTTGATCCCTACCTTACATAGAAGCTGAAAAATGCGAAATAATTTTTGGAAAACCTACTTTTTTTACAAAACTGTACAGCCGCATATTATGATGTAATCCGAACTGAGGTTAATATTTGTAAGTAGGATATTTTATTATAAAACAAGCTATAGAGCTTATGAATAGAATATCAAGTCATGAAAACAGCAGCACCCACAAAGCACTTGTCCGTTTTAAAAAAAATGTATATATATAGTAAAATTAATACCTATTTAGAGGTACCAGCCGTTTTAATAACTTAACGTATGCGGCTTCTTGAACCATCTTAACCCGCATGAAAAAAATTAGGTTATGACCTTTGTCATGTCAAATGCTTGACATATTTCTTATTGCATTGGCGTAGTGACTTGAAATTTCATATTATCAGTGGCGGTTTGTAATAATACAAATTAATTTTATGAAATTCATAAAATTCTAAAGATGTTGACATAATAAAAGAATATAAAAGAAGCGCACTAATTTTAAAAACATTGTTTTATTAACTAGATACATAGTTTTCTTAAAAAAATATGGCAATTCAGAGTTCGATTAAGTACAAATTCTAGATTTTAAAAAAATGACAACGTGATCTTCAAGGCAAAGTTTAATTAGTTTCTAAATCAGAATAACTTTCGGAAAGTGATAGTTCATCATCGGATTCATTGGATACAGAGATCACCATAGGTTCGATGTTTAGTAGGTCCAGTTTGTTTTCTACTTCCCATGCTTCAGAAATAATTTTCTCTGTATGATTTATGTAATTCTGCCAATGTTGCTCCGGTACATTTTTTACAACGTCATTCCATACTTTTAAGACTTCAGTAGGTGACCTTGCAGTTTTCGTAATAGCTTGGTCATAATGCCTTTTAGTTTCTGACCATACCATTTCGATGGCATTAAAATGGCAATGATAGGGTGGTAGCCTGAGAACACAATGACCATGCTCGGCAGCGTATTTGTCTAAATGATAATTTTTTTCTGGCAAAACTTGCTTTTCAATTATATTCCAAACAGCATCCTTTAAAATGTGATCTGGAAAAGGAATATTCTTTTTTTTGAGCCATTCTAACATGCGTGTTTTACTCCAACTTTTTCTTGGGATTTCTTCATCCAGGCGACTGTGATACTTTGCGTTATCCATTATAATTAACGATGGTTCTTCCAAGTTTACAATTAGTTGCGGTTTAAACCAATTTTCAAAATTTTCGTTTGGATTAATAAGTTTTTTGGATTCATCAGAATATCGCATTTTTATATCTTATTTGGCGTTATGACATTAACATGAAATCAAAATTTGACGTAACTTCAAAAACGTGACATCTAATAAATTAGTTACGACGTTCATTTTTGTTGGTAATTTTTTGTTTCAACCGATTTATTAATAATAAATAAGGATGGTCTTATTCTAAATGGGTATAAAATTTACTATACCTTGATAAGAAACAAACAAAGACAAAGCAATTTGTTAAAAAATAGTAACCGTAATGAAATTAATAAAAATTTTGTTTCCCTCTGTATGTAAGTAGGTAGGTAGGTAAAAAAATTACGACATCATGAATAATCTGTCTACACCATAGGTAATTCAATTAATTTTAAAATATATTAGGTGTAAGTGTTAAAATTATTTATTTTGTATATATAATCATTTAATAGAAGGTGTAATGTAAAAATTTACAGAATTTGTAGTTTTTAAACTTCTTTTAAGAATATTTTATAATTATTAGTATTCATAATGAACCAAATGAATTATATAACATTACATGAAAAATATAAACTTACCGAACATATTAACTTATTTTCCAGTGTAGTGAAAACTGTGAAACCACACTATTAACGCACAATTCTTAGGAAATTCTACTTTTATTACACATTTAAATAAATGTTTTTCAATGTTTCAAATTGTTCCGACATGTTTATGGAATAAAGGAGTTAGCTTTAGCTTGTCTAATATGGTTTTTGTTAAGAAAATGACAATTAAAATAACCAGGTACGGCGTAAAAAAATACTTAATTGAATAGATGAGGCTTTTACTTGAAGAAGATCCATACTGACAAGATGAAATAAAAAACAATTTAATTTGGTTAAATCTTCATTATTATTTTTGAACCGACGTTCAAAACTACAAACATAGGTTCAAAAATAATAATGAAGATTTAAACAAATTAAATTGTTTTATTTAATCTTGAAAATACTCAAATATTCAAATAATTTTACAAATTTTAAAAATAGTCACAAAAAAGTATTTATCAAAAAATTCCACACCTGTAATTTTTAACCAATCAAAACGTGTTTTTTTGACAGATCACCATGGCAACGGATGAATTTTAGTGGAAATTTTTCCTCGTGGGTACCCAACAGCGAATTTTACTGGAAATTTTTTGACCTTTATAATGACAGAATATTTGTTTGACAGTCTGGTTTTTATTTGCAAAAAAGCAATTTTCCACCACTTGTAGTTACTCAAAACTTATGTAAAATTAAAGAATATACTGTGTTGTGTCTTGAGATGGTATTTTCGTGCAATTACAACTAACTAGTAGAAATCAACAATTTAAAGGTCTAAATTGCTGCCAAAACTGTGACGCGCTGTAAATCTGTTCATGCAGCGTTCCGAAAAACCTTTAAAATCATGATTTTCTACCACTTGTAGTAAGATCAAGTAACTATAAAATGAAAAAATATAATATTTTAGGTCCCAAAAAGGCACTTTTGAGATACTAAAATCCGTACACTTGACTTCGATTTCCTAGTATTCGCGGGTGTCAACTGCTTAATTTCCTGTCAATAATTGACGTTGGAAATTGAAAAATAAATAATTATTTCAAACACAATTTGGTGGGGAATTTTCTTACCGAATACAACACGAGGTCAAGTTAAATCCGGAAATTTTTTAACCTCTAGTGGTATTACTAGTGAAATTTTTTTATATAATATAAAATTAGGTATTATATAATAGGTAATAGAAACATACACATATTGCAAAAGTGTGGTATGGCCCATATGGGTAGTTAGGTACGTTTTCCCGATTACAGCGTGGCTGAGAATGTGAATAGAATTAATCGAAATACATTTTAATAAAAAATCTTCTATAATAATGCATTACCAATTATATAGGTAAATTGTTTGTCAAATAAAATTATCGGATAAATTATAATATAATAAGATATATTAAGTAGGTATATTGATTTTAATTTAGTCAATATTTTTTGTTCTAATATTCCCCTGCCAAAAACTCCTCTCAGGTCGTTGTACCTGTTATTTTAATAAAATTGTCCAGAAAATTAAAATTGTAGCAAGAGGAAGAAATTATCGAGGGAAGTAACTTTTTTTTTATTGAAATTAGGAAAAAGTTTACAATTATCTAAATCCGGAATACAAATTTAAATTACAATAGTGTGGAATTATACATTGACAGAAATTTGATAATATTTTGGACATTTAAGAAAAAAATTTAAATCTAAAATAAAACAATTAGAGTGGGAATAATATAATATAATATAATAATAATAACAATTACAAAACAATATTAATTCTTCATACTGAATGTGAATAGATAGTTTCCATACCAAGATCATGCTAGGGTAGTGATTCCGAGGTGGGGGTAACGGCGAGTTTGAGCTGGGTTTGATTGGTAGGCATCCCCTTGGGGATGAGTCCAGCATTGTTTGGGTCCTAAACCCATTCGAACATGAGTTTACCATCTCGACCCGAATAGAAAAAATAAAAAAAAATACCAAGATCATGTAACGTAATTTTCATTGTACTAATATAATTCAATTTAGGAAAAAAATCATTTGAATTTTATAAATCAATCAAAAATATTTCAAATTTTATATTTTATATTGTTTTTTAAGTTTATATATATCTACCAATGTTAAAATTTATTACTTTTTCACAATATTCTACCAATAATCTTACCTAGAAGTTCCTTGAAAATGAATACTATGATATTCGAAAGCTCGGAAATAAATTCTTAAAAAAGTACACTCTGGTATTATTGCCATATCCCCACAAACATTCCTTTTATAATAATATATACAGTGCTATTCAAAAGTCCCCTCCCCCCCTCGTATCTTTTGAACGGCTACACTTACATTAATAAAATTTGGAGGGTGAAAATAAAGTGTTGTAAACTTCTCTACGAATGGTAACAGGTGACGTAATAGTAATAGATGACGTCACAGTGCCACTCTGGCCAATAATTTTAAATAGGACCTTATGGCAAGTGATATCTCGTTTGAATGGCATTGGCTACATAGCCATATTAATTTTGTTTGGGTTTAAACTAATTTTGACGGATAAATTAATTAAATACCAAAATTATTGAAATTATTTTTTTAAATTTACTTAATCAAATATCAACAATGGATTCTTATAGCAAGTGTCCAGCTGACCATTTAAAAATGCAGTAGGCACATCTACTTGTTTTAATTTCCAGCCTTTTTGTACTGCTATGGACATAAGAATTCGTATTGTTGAAAGCCTGCTGACTGGTGCATAACTAAACTCACCGCCTATTTCATATGGTTCTTGGAAGCCTCTAGCCACTAATCGGGCCTTTTTAGTGCCATCTTCTTTTAATTTAAAAACCCAACGGGTGTCGATTGCAATCTGATTATTTGGTATTTGAGCTGGAGTCCAAGTAAGTATTCATCTTTTGATATGAATTTAATTCTTTTTGGATTGCTTCATTCCATTCTGGACAATTTTGGCTTCATTATAGGTCTTCGGCTCTTCATATGATTCAGACAATAAACAATAAGCTTCATAAATTTCATATTCATCTAGATGTTTTGGTCTTTTAATTTTTCTTCCACTTCTAGTTTGAATTTCATTTTCCATTACTTCGTCGTTGTCATTTTCAATTTCTTCTTCGCTCTCTTTATAACTTTCCTCACTGTTTTCTTCTCTTGGGTCTTCTGCATCATGAAATTCCTCTTCATCTGTTTCTTCTTCGTTTGATTCATATGGTTGAATTTTTGATTCAACTTTTTCTTCATTTGTATTTTCATGATTTTGTTTGTATTCTAAAATACTTTCGTCAAAACGTACGTCCCTGGACTTGATAACATTATCTTCTGAAGGTAACCAGAGTCTATAGCCACCTCCACAGTATCCCACCATCACAACTTTTTTCGCCTTTGCTTCAAGTTTATTTTCCCTTGGTAGTTGAACATACCATGCTCGACAACCAAAAACTTTTAGTTTACTAATATCATTACGGCCATGCCATTTTAGTGATGGGGTTTCTCCTTTACCGAGGACTGAGGTAGGTGTTCTATTTAACAGAAATTTGATAATATTTTGGACATTTAAGAAAAAAATTTAAATCTAAAATAAAACAATTAGAGTGGGAATAATATAATATAATATAATAATAATAACAATTACAAAACAATATTAATTCTTCATACTGAATGTGAATAGATAGTTTCCATACCAAGATCATGCTAGGGTAGTGATTCCGAGGTGGGGGTAACGGCGAGTTTGAGGTGGGTTTGATTGGTAGGCATCCCCTTGGGGATCAGTCCAGCATTGTTTGGGTCCTGGTCCCATTCGAACATGACCCGAAAAAAAAAAGAAAAAAAAATACCAAGATCATGTAATGTAATTTTCATTGTACCAATATAATTCAATTTAAGAAAAAAATCATTTGAATTTTATAAATCAAAAATATTTCAAATTTTATATTGTTTTTTAAGTTTATATATATCTACCAATGTTAAAATTTATTACTTTTTCACAATATTCTACCAATAATCTTACCTAGAAGTTCCTTGAAAATGAATACTATGATATTCGAAAACTCGGAAATAAATTCTTAAAAAAGTACTCTCTGGTATTATTGCCACATCCCCACAAACATTCCTTTTATAATAATATATATAAAATACTATATACCTATATTTAGGTAATGTTCAATGAAGGAATAAGTAAAAGCATCAGACATATTTTCAGTCTTTTTATTATCAAACTTTTAGTTTTAGAACGAAAGAAACATATAAATTCATAATCTTCATTTATATTTTGGTATTCCAATAACCTCCACCCCTGTAGAACCTTATTTAAATTGGCGCTGTTAGTGTTTTTGTCGCTTTCTACTGATCTCCATCATAGGCAGATTTTACAATTTATAGGCCAAGCAATAGTAATTTTTTACAAAAATCCTAGTAGAAAACGTATGATGCCATCATATAAAGGACATCACGTAGTATAATTTTGATATGTTTTGGACACGCAAATGTTTTTCAGTAATTTGCTATAAACTTTTAAAACGAAAAAAACCACCCTTTTTGGTTTTTTTTATATAACGTAAAAAGTACAGGAGCAATCTCAATGGTATGCATGGATAAATCGTAGGTAATTAAAATACAAACGTACTTAAAAAAATTATTTTCATGTATGATACGGAATTATTTAAATATATTTTATATTGAAAATCTGTGCATGAACTAATGTCATTAGTAAGTTGTACCTATTGATTGAAAATATATTGTATTTTTCATTGTTATTGAGTTTTAAGACTTTGGGCTTCATCCTACACATGTTAAACCATTTCAGTATTCTTTTATAAGTTTTTGTAGCTTATTTACTGTTATTTTGAGATTATTATGACTGATCAAAGCGATGTCATCTATATACTGCAATATGTATGCAAATTTAAATGTTCTGTTGCTAAATCATAGTTGTAACAAGATAGATAGATTGTAGAGCAAATAGGACAGTGAGGAACACTGGAGAAGTCCTTAAATGTTTTGAATAAAACTGTAATTCACTTTTACTTGTGGTGTTCTATCACTAAGGTAGTTTTCAAGATTAAAAGCAAGTATTTAGAACACATCATTTCATATAGTTTGTAGAATATACCATAGTTCCAAACACCATCAAACGCTTCAGTAATGCCTAGAAAAATAGCAGCTCTATGTTTTCATCATAGACTAGAGGTTGTATATTTGATGTCAGGTTCGATAGTGTGCATAGTTGAGCATCTGGTATCAAGATATACATGTATTTTCTGATATCCTTCAGTTAAAATTTTTTGCAAGAGTACCCGTAATGCTATAAAGCCTATTGGTAAATTGAGCAAAAAATATGAAGTATTCTAATTACCTTATTTTAACTTCAACAGTTCACTTATTACTCATAATACCTAAGCTGAATAAGTATAACAGGCAATAGGATAGGTAGGTATCAAGTTAGAGACAAAATACTGATTGTATCTTTGAACAATGTTTAATGATCGAAGGATTGTACACTTTATATTTAGGTAAAAGAAGTTAAATAGTGTGTAGTAAATTACTTCTCGTGCAACTCTGTATATCCAATATTTTCATAATTTCTTCTTGTAAAGGCTTGACCAGTTCAGAAGCAATTATCTTTTCGTTAATTTCATGGAAAATAACCTAAAATATTAGATATTAATTCTGTAATTGTTTTATTACTTCTTATTAATATGACCAAATTTGTGTGTTATTAGAGCTTATGGCTACTGGCTATTTATCTATACATACCTACTTTCTATGTTTTCAAACTGTATTTCTTCTAGTTGCAATTCTCAATTATTCAAAGGCCATTTAATATAGTACATTTGAAGTGGCACATTTCCTCCAAGCATTTCAAGTGATTTTTCCTTTTTTTCCTCCGTTTTTTCATATTTTTGTGTAGCTAAGATTTTTTTACTATTTAGGAAGCCAGATTCTGAAAAACTTTATACATATTGTAAACATATCTCTTTATTCATCTTCAATTTATTTTTTATAATTGGACAATCCAACTTGTGAACTTGGTTCTAGAATATACTTACTTGCACGTAGAGATGAGTCTTCTTTATTCTTCAAATTTCTCTTTTAAAGACTTACACTCATTCTAACTGTGCTGGACCTTTAAGAGTGTTCTAAAATTCCATACTGAAGAGAAGACATGATAGTAGATATTCATATTTTTTATCACGTAAAAACATAAATAAATTCAGCAGCGCAGAATGGAACTGATTATTTTACCACCAAACGATTACAATTTTCGATATTTTTGAAAACGAGGACAAAATACGGATTTCTTATTCACAATATTTTTCATTTCTGTGACCTAACCTCATTTACCTCACATGTAAACAGCGAACTGTCAAAGAAGCTAGCAACCAATAAAACATCATGAACTCGAGTTTTATGATTGGCTGCCGTCAGATTTTTTGGTATCGCAACTTATGTGGTGCCCTCTATAATGACCAGAAATTGGAATACATCTCCTTGTATAGCCTCCATGGTTTTAGCGTTAAAAGGTAGGTGATAAATCATATCATATGTTACGCCGTCTAAACCAGGAGATGTGTTGGGGGATTTTTTTAGTGAGAATATTAGTTCATTATACTTAATGGGGCTATTAAAGAGGTCATTGGTGAAGATAACTGAGTCACTAACGTTATTAAACTCTTTATCGGCAGAGGGTGGTGCAATTTTTTGAGTAAATTCTTCAATCCAATTATGATTATTGTAGCATGATATATTGTTGATATGTTTTGGGGTTCTTTGCATTTTTTTTGCTTGATGCCATAACTCATTGTATGGTGTGTTTTTGTTTAATTTATTGCAGTAATTGACCCAATGTTTTTTTGCTTTGTATTTGAGGAATCTTTTTGTTGTTGCCATTTCTTTTTCGACCAGTAAATAGTTGTCGAATGTACTACTGTTTTTGTAGGCATTTAGTGCTTGTTTTCTTTGGTTGACCGATTGGTCACACTCATTATCCCACCAAGGTGGAGGAGGCGGATGTTTACTAGGGTTGAAGGGTTTATTGACTGGAATAGACGATTGCGCCGAGTGTTCAATACCTGATAAAAATAATTGATATTTTTCATTCGGGTCATCGAAACGTTCTGGTAAGTTATTAAAGAATGTTTCAGATAGAGAGTGGTATACATTCCAGTTAGCCTTTCGAGTGTTTCATTTAGATTTGGGTTTTGAGTTAATTGCTTGTGCGATATGAACACCAATTTCCATGTAAATTAAGAAGTGATCTGAACCAATTGTGTCGGGAACTACCTGCCAGTTGATCTTGTTTGCAATGTCGGGAGACGCCAATGTTAAATCTATTGCCGAATTATTGTTTGACCTCGATATTTTAGTTGGAGAACCGTCATTTAGAAGTACAAAGTCAGTTTGGTTCAGGGCATTAAGAATGTTGGATCCAGAGAGGTTTACTTTGTATGATCCCCATAGATCATGGTGTCCATTAAAGTCCCCGGCTATAATAGTGCAACCGTCGGTTACACTCTCAAAAACATGGATGAAATTATGTACAGACAATCTCACATCTGGTGGGCAATACACAGAAGCAAAAGTAATACTTAGATTGTTATACCAAATTTTTGCGGCACAAGTCTGAATACCGTCCGCAATATTATTTAGAGATATTTCTTTAAACCGTATATTTTTTTTATGAAAATTGCAACTCCTGTGATTCCGTCAAATCTGTCTTTTCGAATTACTGAGTAGCCTGGAAAGCTATAAGGGGTGTTTGGCTTAAACCAGGTTTCGCATACTATTGCGATATCTATATTCAAGTCCGATAATGTTTTACTTAAACTATGTTTATTTGCTACAGCGGAGCGTGCGTTCCACTGAAGAATTTTTAAATCGTTAGTATTCGTCTTGGTCATAATCTTCTATAACACAATCTGATTGAGTAGCTGTTATTTTCTTTATATTGGTAATGCTGATAGTTGTCAGTTCATCAAAAGAATTTACTTCACTTATAATTTTTTTAAATACTGAGAAGAATTGTTGAATGAAGATCTCATCATTAGCATCAAGTTTTCCTTCACGGGAATATTTAATGGGATTAGTAGGGCCAAATTTAAAGGGAAACATAGGAGGGGACTGGGTCTCCAAAACTGGGGAAGATGCCTTGCGTTTTTTCTGAGGTTGACTGGACTGAGAGGGTGGTTTTAACTGGTTTTTTGTATTGTTTGGGGTAACTTGTTGTGGTGTATGACGATTTCTATTTTGGGGATTCTTTTGTTTTGCTGTGGGAAGTGCTGGGAATTTTTGTTTATTAAAAACATTAAATGCTTGAAAACAATTATCTGTTTTTAATGCACCTGTGTAGGATGTATTGCTGGACAATTTTGCTTCTAAAAATGTGATATTTTCTTCTGCCATTCTTTTTTTGATTTCCTGCTGTTCGATATGCGCCGGGCAAGTCTTTGATATTGAGTTGTGAGTATTTGTTTTGCAATATATACAACAATTGTCTTGGGGGTCCCTACAACTGTGTGCTTCATCCTTCTCTTTACCGCAGTTTATACACAGCACAACAGAACCGCGGCATTGCTTAGCGACATGTCGATATCCTAAACATTTAAAGCATTGAGTTACTCTATGTACGAAGGGGTCAACACGGCATGAAAATGAATTAATACAGATGTGGGTAGGGAGTATGCTCCCCTCGAAAGTAACGATTACCGTTTGTCTTGGGACTAACACTGTTTCACCGTTGTTGATAATTATTTTTTTCACCCTATACACTTCTGTTATGGTTACCGGAGACAAAAAATTGCTAAATAAATATTGTTCATCAAAGCTAGTGTCCACGTCTTTAATTACTCCCTTCCGAGATAATAAATTATTTGGGATATAAGCTCTTAGATTTTCACGTATCAAATTTTCATTAGTTACCAATTTATTTGCATCATAAATACTTTTTAGTTGAACCCTAATTCTTTTTTTACCAACTCTGTCTATTTTACTAATGTTTTTAATATTTAACTTTTTATGAAGAACATGACCAACTGCCATCGGATGTAGTCTACCAATATTTTGGTCATTCACCTTTTCTATAAATACATAGACAAATTCCGAATACAGGTTTGGTTTTTGCAAATTAAAGACCTTACTTTTTTTGTCTGAAGCTGTTGTTAACTACCGTATTATTTTCTCCTAGCTGTGTATTATTTTCTTGGAGATGATCGGAATTATTTTGTGGTGAATGGTCTGTACCCCCTTGTCGGGGGGAGGGTCCTCGTCCTTTTTTTTAAATTGTTATAATCAATAATAACTAAAACTAGTTTTTTGTTTTCTAATTAAATTTAAATTAGCACAGTCGATTCGACACTCAAAGCACTACGTCTTTACTGTTCCGAGGATCAAATTGTACTGGATTTAGCCTCTTGTACGTATTTTTCATATTCAATTCAAATTGAAGGTAATTCATCAACCAAAGTAGGTACTACCAAAACTGCGAATTATTATATTAAAAGCAATTGGGGCTCTATTGTACCTAAAAAAATTATGTGATCCTTCCAACAGAAACCAAGGAAACATATTTTTTCATAATACCAAAAAATTGTTTTAGAATCTTTCATAAAATGTTTGGAAACCCTGTTTTACTTTGAAGTGTAATGCAATGTTCGTCGGCACTAATAGCCCGGAATGTAGTTGTTTCTTCTTAGTTAAACGATCATTGTTTTGGAAAAATGTTTCTAAACTATATAAAATTATGTAATGTAATTGTAAAGTTTATAATATCCCAATAACTCTATTAAACAGTAAGAAACAATTCAGGCACATTCATAGAATAATAAAAACAGTGTTTGTTCAATTTTCAAGCCGTCTTCAGTATGTGTAATTTCCATTCCTAAGAATATTGAGACTTCAGTACTGATTTTAATATTAAATTCTTCAAGCAAGTCTCCAATCAACTTATTTATCTCCTTTTCTGTTCCAGTTATGAGAGCATCATCTACAAAAAGTACTAAAAATATATTTTCTTTTTTTTTTCAAATTTCAACTTTAACATGACTTCATTGAATTTAATATTCCAGCACTTTGGAGCCCTTCTCAATCCATATAATGCTCTATTAAGTCTAAAATAGTTCGAGTCACTTTTTAGTCCTTCAGGCCTTTTAATATATATTTCTTTGTCCAGCTGACCATTTAAAAAGGCAGTAGGCACATCTACTTGTTTTAATTTCCAGCCTTTTTGTACTGCTATGGACATAAGAATTCGTATTGTTGAAAGCCTGCTGACTGGTGGATAACTAAACTCACCGCCTATTTCATATGGTTCTTGGTAATCGGGCCTTTTTAGTGCCATCTTCTTTTAATTTAAAAACCCAACGGGTGTCGATTGCAATCTGATTATTTGGTATTTGAACTGGAGTCCAAGTATTCATCTTTTGATATGAATTTAATTCTTTTTGGATTGCTTCATGCCATTCTGGACACTTTTTGTCTTCATTATAGGTCTTCGGCTCTTCATATGATTCAGACAATAAACAATAAGATTCATAAATTTCATATTCATCTAGATGTTTTGGTCTTTTAATCTTTCTTCCACTTCTAGTTTGAATTTCATTTTCCATTACTTCGTCGTTGTCATTTTCAATTTCTTCTTCGCTCTCTTTATAACTTTCCTCACTGTTTTCTTCTCTTGGGTCTTCTGCATCATGACATTCCTCTTCATCTGTTTCTTCTTCGTTTGATTCATATGGTTGAATTTTTGATTCAACTTTTTCTTCATTTGTATTTTCATGATGTTGTTTGTATTCTAAAATACTTTCGTCAAAACGTACGTCCCTGGATTTGATAACTTTATCTTCTGAAGGTAACCAGAGTCTATAGCCACCTCCACAGTATCCCACCATCACTGCGTATTTCGCCTTTGGTTCAAGTTTATTTTCCCTTGGTAGTTGAACATACCATGCTCGACAACCAAAAACTTTTAGTTTACTAATATCATTACGGCCATGCCATTTTAGTGATGGGGTTTCTCCTTTACCGAGGACTGAGATAGGTGTTCTATTTAACTCGTATACTGATGACATTAATGCTTCTCCCCACAGTGTTTTGGGTACACCTGCGTCGATAATCTCAGTCCTGACCATATTCAAAAGGGTTCGGTTCATGCGTTCTGCTTTACCATTCATCTGCGGACTATAGGACATAGTATATTCTAAATGAATGCCCTTACTTTTGGCAAAATCTTTAAAATTACGTGATGTGAATTCACCACCATTATCCAAACGAAATCTTTTAATTTCAATACCAAATTGTCTCTCAGTTTCATAAATATAATGAAATAGATTTTGTTCAACCTCATTTTTGTTTTTCAAAATTTTTACGATAAGGAAATGTGAAAAATCATCCAAAAGATAACCTGATAATATTTTCCTCCAGTTATTGTACAATGCGTTATTGGTACGCATAGGTCACTGTGCACAAGTTCTCCTATATGTGTTGCACGTTTTTCATTTGGTTGGAATGTTGGCCTTGTAGCTTTTCCTTCCATACAAGTAGGACAAATCTTTTTGGGAACGCCTAATCCAAGTTGCCTCAAAGCTTCTTTTCCAGCATGTCCTAATCTTTGATGCCGTGTTTCAGCGTCCACACTAACATGACAATTTTGATTCATCACATTGTCTATATACAATATATACAGTCCACCTTTATTATGACATTTAAGGGAGAAATTGGGTCCACAAATTTTTGTGTTTTCTTTTGTTACTATATTCTTGTGTCCTTTTTCAGTTATTTTTGATGCTGAAATGAGGTTATGCTTCAAATTTGGAACAATGAGGGCTTCGATGACAATACTCTGACCCTGGCACTTTGCATTCAATTTTCCCAACTTGTTTGACTTCAAAATTTCACCGTTTGCTATGTGAATAAATATGTAATTGTCCAATGTCTTGACATTAGTCATATGGGGTTCTAGATTTTCTTTCACAAAGTGATTACTAGCTCCCGAGTCCAATACAAAGCTAATACGTCCAATATTTACATCTGAGTCACACAAATTAGCAGCATAAAGAACAACTCGTTGATCACCATCAGCTGTATTTGCTTGTTGTCTGTTTTGTCCTTGATTAGGTCTAAAACCACGTCCCCGACGTCTAGAATAATTTCCTCTAGAATAGCCTCTGTTTTGATTTCCGGAGATTCCTCCTGAATTATTCGGAGATCCACTATTTACATCATTTCTTTTAGGACAATTTGCTTGGAAATGGAATTTACTACCACATGCAAAACATGCTTTTGTAAAAGCTTTAAAACTCACTTCATTATTATCTCCATGTGCATTGGCTAGTCTAGATTCTAGCTTTAGCCCTTCATATAGCAGCCTGGCCTTCACAAAATCCATTTTTACTTCACTAACTGTATTAAATTTGAATGGCAATGATAACAGTAAGTGGCACACACGATCACTCTCATCAATAGTTGAACCAAGATCTTTAAGGTCACGTATTATTGAATCGAATTTCAAGAAATGGTCCTCCAAACTTTCATTGATTCCAGAGCGTAAACTGAACAATTTTCTCCACAAAGATAATTTAGTAAAATAACTTGTTCTAACAAATATATCTTTTAGAGCTTGTAATTTCTCTTTTGCAGTAGCACAATCTTTAACAATGTCCAAATGCTTATCTGACACACCCTGAACGATTATGGACTTTGCTTTAGCATCAAGTCTCCTGAATTTTTGTTGCTCCTCAATTGATGCGGTCGATGGTGGCGGATCATTTTCAATAACATCATTACACTGTTCTTTAGTTAGCAAAGTCAAGATGCGAAATCTCCAGTTGTTGAAATTATTCGCTTCCAAAATTGGCACAGAAAGACTACTCACAGCTGCCATTTTGTTGCTGCACCTTTTTCACTTTTTGCAAACTTTTCGCGATTACGCTAAGAAAAATTACCCAAAGTTTACCCAAGGTACAGTTCTGGGCCCATAACCTGATTGATGTGGGTAATTAAAGGCTTATTATTAGTTTACAGATTAATTTATTAATCCAATTAACAATAAATATATGCAGACACAACTACAATCTGCTACTGACTGACAGTGACAAGCTACGACATACATGACATATATGATTTTCTAATTTTACTTAACATCAACCCCCTGTAACAAGTCTATCGACCTGTTTCGATTTTATAGAATAAATCCTTTTAATTACCACTCATCGTCACATTAGCCACTTCCAATTATAGTTCTGTGATCTCAAATTCTCCTTCTCCGAACTCTAAGACAATTATTGACGTGTGCCAACGGTGGCTTCCATTTTTTCAATGCCACGAGGGACAGCCCTTTCTGCTATCTACCCTCTTCGAGGAAAGACCTCCATTTTTTTTATCGCTTTTATACCTTTACTATCTAATGAATTTTGCTGTGGTAAGTTCAAAATCATAATTTATAATTAATAAGCTTCTTTAAAGTACTGTCTGTTCCAATCCGAAGAATCTTTAATGTTTAAACTATCCGCCAACTGTTCTGTATTTACAGCAGAACTAGTGGCCATTTATATAAGGCTTTAAAATGGATCTCTGAAAAATGTCCAAACTTCCAAGATTACATTATATTATCGGACTCCAAATCTGTACTACTATGCCTACAAAATCACATTGAACATCTTTATTCTAATAAAATTATTGTAGATATCATCAACATATTAGTTCAGTTACACAATTCAGAAAAATCTGCCACATCCATGTGGGTGAAGGGTCATTCGAATATTCCAGGAAACGAAACTGCCGATAAATTAGCAAGACAGTCAACATATTCGGGGACAAAACAGGACATATTGCTTAAATGGGATATAATTTCAATAAGAAAAAAAGCCGTACTGGAAAACTGGAATATAGAGTGGTCTTCTTCCTGCAATAACAGCAATAATACCTATTACAAAATATACCCTTCGCTTCCTAAACTTCATTTCTCTGAAGGAAGCCATCCCATCAGAAAAATCAACACAATGTTTTACAGATGTCTTACGGGCCATGCGGACGTTAAAGTTAAACTCTTCAGAATGAAAATTTCAGATACAGAGTTATGTGAATACGATGGAAGTCTGGATGACCTGGAACATTGTTTATTTGGATGTCATCGCAATAGTCATGCAACCCAATACCTCAGAAAAGGTGTCCCTTCCGCTAAACGTCCCCTCACTATTTTATTTCCTCCAAACCTCCAGAACCTCCAAACTTAAAAATGTAAATAGTATCATTGTTTAATAATATAGAAATAGTCAAACGCTGTAGAATTCTTATTTGACGTCCCTTCTCTCCCCACTAACATTGTAATGGTACCGTCACATCTAGTGGAAACTAAACGAATCTCGTAGATCTTGAAAATTGCCATCTTGAATCAGAATACGGTGGCACGAGAAAAATAAACAGACAAGTTACATTACGAGGGCAATTAGAAATGATGTTGCCAAAAATATCAAATGGAAAAAACAAGTTAATTTCAGAAATGGAGATTGATGTTAGTGAAAATATTGTTGAATATGGAATGCGAAATATCTGATCCATACCACAATAATAATGATTTTATTCACCATATAAAATAAAATGATATGCATAGATGGAGTGAATAAAAAATATAATTTTTATTATTTCTATAGGATCAGTCGGAGATAGAAACATCGAGTGAGGATTAACCGATTTCAAACCTTGAAAATGAGTATTTTCCGATATTAACTAAAAACCCAATATTTCGAATTCTGAATTTTTTTAAATTTTTTTCTCCACTGGCTTTGTTAAAACTTCATTTATTGTATTTCACATACATTTGCTGTTATTTTCATTTAGCTCAATTTTATTTTAATAATGTTTATTTTTTGTTATCTTGATGAATTTTTCAAAAAAAAATTCATTTTCTACGTGTTTTATTTAACTGATTTTCTTGTACATGTAATTTTTTTTATTTACGGATTTTATTATGAACAGTGTAATCCGTTCTTTTTCTGTTTTTGCTCTATAACTTGATTATCATATTGTAGTTCCGTTTGTTGAAATATTAAAAAATTCCAAGTCATTGTATGAGTAATGTCCAAGTTTTTTTATCTTATAAACCAATTTTTTGAAAAATGGTTGCAAAAATTTATTTTAAAATTCACTTAGTTTTATTTCTTGAGAATATTAGATTAATATTTTATTTAAACAGATTATAACCATAATTATATCAAACTTGAAAACGGCAACAGTATGTTTACCTAAACCATTGTTTAATTTATTAAAGAATGCATAAAATAAACGCTGTTACTGTGTAAAATATATTTTTTGTGGCAAAACTTTTATCGTTTGCCGTAAACAACATCAATAACAATATATTAGGATTTACTGGTTTTGAAGAATTGACAATTTTGTTTGTTTCTTAGGATTCCGATTGTTACATTCTTTGGAGGTTGTCCAGTTTTTAGATAAATTGTTACAATATTGATATATTTGTATTCTTATTAATAATTCCAATATATAATAACCATGGTCTTCACAATTTTTATTATTAGATTGAAACCACTCCGGAATACGAGAAGGTAACAACTGGATCATAAGTTTCTTTAAATTGCTCATGATTTTTGTAGTGGAGTATAGTTCAATATTCAAGGCAAATATGTCTAAACATGCTTTTGTAAAACTTTTCATAAGTTTAGAAGGTGTTTTTAAGCCATTAAATTCATCTAATTTATAATTTTTGAAAATTATGAAAAGTTCATCACTTTCTTCAATGTTATCAAGACCTTCCAGCAGTTCTTTACAATATTCACAATTAAATTTAGAAATAACTTTTTTTGCTAAATATCCAGCGAAATAAACAACACAGCAATCTTCTAAACTTTTGTGTGAATTGGTATTTGTTCTTGGGTGTACGCTCGTATAATAATTATCTACATCGATATTCTCCATTTCTACATTGCGTTCATCTATGTTATTATAATCGCTTTCTTCTCCAGTATCATTCATTATGTTTAATATATCTGTTGTAGGATCTTCAAATATATTTTCGTCATCATCGGGCTTAGAACCGGAGTTCGCAGAAGAAGGAGGCTGCAAGAAATTATTAACAATATTAATTTTAAACGCGGCTCTAAAACATTGTGCTGTGGGGTTGCGATTGTAACCTCCCTTCTGCCTATACACAGAGAACTGATTTTCTAAAGGATCTTGAATGAGGCGACCAGTGAATATATAAGAAGAACCTTCGTTTTTTGCCATTTTCCAAAACTGTTTAACTGCATTGATTGTTAACAAAAATGCATTGAAGCTTTCTGGTCTACTTAAGTTTCCTTTTCTGTTTTGTTTGTATATGTACATCAATAGCCGGCAACCTGCGTTAACGGCATTAATAACATTTTTATTTTTATCACAATATACTCGTTTGAAGGGATTTGACGTCTTTACATGAGTACTATTCAAACCATCAAATAGGTTATTCATGGTTTCTACAAAAAAAGCAGTATTCTCGGCGGTTTTTGATTTTAACTGTCCCGTTGATAACGCTGTCTTAATGGCAGCTGCAACGCTATGGCTTAAAAGTTGAGTTGCTAATTTCACACTCATTTTTTGAAATGCATTCGGATATAAATGTTTATTTGTTAACTTCAAAAGGGCTTTTCCAGTCTTACTTTGTTTGTCAAGTTCGTAAATATTTATTATATCCGAAAAACATATAAATTTTCCATTATATATGAAATTGTTACCTAAGAAGTTGTTTCGTATACATTTAAAAAGATGGGGTACGTCGTAGAATGTAAAAATTTAATGCTTATCTAAATAAAAATAAGGATGTTTTATATTAGTTTCTAGCAGCTTAAACAACTTTTGGTTAACTGTGGAAAGGTTAATGCCTTGGATACTATTGATTTCAAGCACACTGCATTTACTCCCTTTTCTGTTAAAAAATAAGCTATTGGTATTTTCCATCTTGCAAAGATGCCTCTCACAATTAATACAAGGCTTTGAGTAGCCGGTACGGATCTTCTGTCAACATTTCCAAGATCCTCAAAACCTTCAATTATATCTAGTTTGTTGTTATACACCACATTTTTCTTAATTGCCATTTCGTCCGAACATAAGTATACATTTTTTCTCTGTCGAAGACATGGTTTCTGCCTTGAGCTGAAGGTTTTTGAAAATATTTTGATTAAATCCTGGATTACAGGTGAAATTTCTAAGCCAGTACTTAATTGTCGAAACAGCGGGAAGTTTCACACCTTTTCTGAGAAGAAACTTGTATGTACTTGGCCCTTTGTAAAACAGACTCAACGCCACTTTCTTTTCTGACGGTATACATTCATTATGTTTTCTGTGACGTAGCTGCATGTTAATAAAGGACCGTGTAAATTCCGTTTTGTGGTATCGAGGTGATTGATAATGTGCTGTCATATTGATTTTTGTTAATTTTTTTTCAATGTCCGAACTTGGGTCTTGAGGTTGTTGATTTTCTTGGTAGCAAGTTTAAGTTTATTACGTAATCCATTATTTCCATCAACGTATACGTTTTGTTTGTTTTTTTTTCAACTTCGGAGAATCCGGAAGTAATACTAAACGGTCCAAATATTTTTCCGCATTACCATCATAATCTTCTACTGTTATGGCACGTTCTCTTTGGTTAATATCATGGTTTGATGAACAGCTTTCATTGGCCTCTGTCCCCAGTAATTCTGTATACGGCTTAGGAACAGCAGTAATTGGCAACCTTTTGCCCAATAAACATTTATCATCAAAATAGTAATGGCACAAAAATCTTTTTATCAATTTGTTTGCTTCCAATACTGCAAGTTCTGCATTACCTGCAAAATATTTCGTTTGTAACCAAAAGCGTCATTAAGTTTAATGTAAAGTTCTTCATGTATGTTTGGGGATTTACATCGGAAATGCTTCGTTTGTGAAACTTTCAAATTATGAATTGAAAATTAACAGAATGTTTTATACTAGGTATATAAATGATACTAATGTCATTTCTTGTCCAATTTGGGTTATGCATATTCATTTCATTATTCTGATAATACTATCTTATTATTATTCTAATGGTTTACCTGAATTAATAATCCATTTTCTGCAAACTTCAGGTCTGGTCACCGGGAATCTGAACAACCTTAACGAAGAATCTAATCTCCTTGTCATTCCACAATTGTAATATACACATTTATTTCCAGACATCTTATCTTTAAGTATAATAAAAATACCTGCCTTTATAATAATTCAAAGGTTTTTGTCACTATTAAACTAGAAGAATCTTGTGTAGCAAATACAAACACTATATTTAATACAATAAAAATTAAACAACTAAAAAAGTTAATTATGATAAGTCTAATGATATACATAAATTGCTATTGTCTTATATAAGACAAAACTCGCGTGCCATTCGTTATTGCCATATCGTGTTCACACAAAATTTGAAATCTGTAAAGTTCATTTCGTAGATACCTACTAATTATTCAATAATCACCAATAATCATCTATTCATGAGTGATAACGAATTGTTGCAAATTCTGACCATGAATTTAAAAATGGACCAATTTTTAGATAAATTGTTTAAATTGAAAATTGTATATTTGGCAACAGAGCGTTTACGCCATCTATCGAGGTATTCCGTTTTCTTCAAATTCATTTTCCGTAAGCTTGACTCTATATTATTAAACAATGATAGTATGTATGAGTCTTAGAGTATAACTACAAATAGAGTCCGCAAGTCATTCATAAAACTATCCGAAAAGACGGCTAACATTCTATCGCCAGATAAATGTTTTCATGAATGACTTTCAAGGAGTGGGGAGAATCTGTCGGACAATGGTCGGACATCGGCTGATGTCCATAGGCGTAGTAGAGAAAGAAATTAAATTAAATAAATGTTTTATTAAAAAATTTTTAGTTTTACTTTATTGAGCGATATAATGAGAAAATTTGAAAATAATTGAATGTTTAATGAGGTTTTTTTCTTTAAGGAAATTATATGGGATAAAAATCTTTGAAATAAAACAATGAATTCGTTTAATAAAAAACTGGTTATAATTTGCTGTAAATAATTTTAATACATTTAATTATATGCATATATGTTCCTAAAAAACAGTAGATAGGTATAGCATATTTCACCGAACAATGATGTTAGGTCAATGCGGCCACCAGCAAATTACATAACATTACGCTCGGTGTCATAATGACGTAACAGCGTCGTTATGTAAAAATAGTATATTGTGCAACGAGTGAGAAAAGTACTTTCCCGACATGTTGCACACTATACTTTTTCTACAACTGCACACATTTAAAGAATACAAGTAAAGTAACTTAATATTTATTTTTATGGTTAGTAAAACAAAAATAACACTAAAGTATCCCATCTCTATACTGTTAAATAATTTTATTTAAAATTATAGTTGATGGTGAAATTTGTACAATTTTGTATGGTCAAACTCGGAAACACACGAGTGAGAAAAGTACTTTCCCCACATGTTGCACACTATACTTTTTCTACAACTTGCTCTTTTGACAGAGAAAACATTTTTTCTTCGTTTTCTAGGGGTGGCAAAATCATCACTGCTCAAATCTCCTATGTATCCCCTTTTCCTAAAAAAAAAAAAAATTAATCAACTTTTCGCATTTTAAACATTCCCTAATCATGTTTATTAGGTCAAAATAGAAAAATACAAATACATTCTTAGAAAAAAAATCATTTTACCTCTTTTGGGGTTTTGTCAACAGTTTCAAGGGTCCTCTAAAATTAGATGATGAACCTACGGCATCTTCCGATAATATTTTAGGATTGCTTTTCATAAGTTTCAAAAGCTGCAATTGCGTAGAAAAAGCACTGGAAGTAGTGGATGAAGTTTCCGTTTTATCGTCTCCAGCTAATCCCGAGGCTAATCCTGAAGTGCTTGGCTCAGTAAGCCTAAAAAATAACATAATTTTAAAAGACATAAGATAAAACAGGATTTGGCAAAGATAATGTGAAATATAATAACAAGTAATAGCATATTATAATATGTACAATATGTACATGCATACAATATGTACATACTTTCTGGATGTAACACTGATATACCACTTAGTGAATCGGACTCATTGCTGTCTCCTGAAAAACTAAAATTAACAAAAAACATAATATTATGAACTTTATTTGGGTTACATATACTCAGTTATTTTACTACATTACTCATTAAAAGGTTCATAAATAAACAATCTGGGATATTGAGTGCTGAAACGCAGTAACTAACAAATTGAAAAATTTACAGGAGGCCAAAATAATGGTTTATGTAATAGCAATAGATAAAATAGTCTCCTATTTTAGTTATCTAGAAGAATAGGTTCCTATTTTATTTACTGCTCAATATATTCCATAATAGATATTCCACAATCATTATAAAAACAAAAAAATTTTGTTACGAGATCCTAAACATTTAAATTATGTAATTTACCTAGATATGTCACTTAAAGTTTCCTCCAGATTTATGGGTGGCTGAATTGTTATAGAATTATTAATGGAATTCGCCAAATCCAAGGTTCCTATAGAGCTAAAAAATATTAAAAGAATATCATTTTTTTAATAAAATCAGTTATTTAACTTAAATTCTCAAAATTTGAACAATTATATTATTGTTTCTTTAATTACCCATACCAGGTATAACAAAATATAATATGTAGGCAGTCATATTGTAATATAATATTAATAATAATAATGAAATTAACAATATTATTAAAAACAATAATATTCTGACCTCAGTTTTTACTATCAGAAATTGATATTATAACAGAAAAAAAATGGATGTCAAGGTAATAGTGTCTCACCATTATAACGCCTTACAAATTTGAAAATTACTTTTCACCAAGAACCATCAATACTTCTTGGACTATATGCCCCAACAGGCAATGAATTACAGTTCAAAGTTAATCGGGGATGGGATATCTTCACGATATAACTTTGAACTGGAATTCATTGTCTGTCGGGGCATATAGCCCAGAAGTAGATGTTGGTTCTTGGTGAACTGTCTGCTCTTTGAAAAGTAATTTTCAAATTTGTAAGGCGTTATAATAGTGAGACACTATCACCTTGATATCTATTGATAACACGCTCTACTTAAATATGACAATTGTTACAGGAAGCTGTAATTAAGCAAAGAACAAAAATTATTTAATGCAAATCCTTATCACCCACCTTGCAATAACTGGCCTGGGGTTTGCATTAGCATTCAAATATTTTCGTCCAGTGTTTTTAATGAACAAATTTCAGGACGCTTTGGAAAAGGCTGTTGTTCGCTTATTCCCAATAATTCAAACCATTTCTTTTTCTTATTCACATCACTTGGAGAACTAAAAATATATTAGTCTATGTATGTATTGCACAAACGTTTAAAAACGATTATGTTTATATCGCAACCAATAAGTTTTCCTAAATAACTTGAATATAATATTATGGTGTGAAAATAAATAATACAGATTAACTATGTGATGTTTTGTATAAAAAGGACCTAATTCAAATTAGCAGATTGTAGTTTTATGTTAAAATTTAAAATTGTTACTGAATAATAAAGTAAATGTAAAATTAAAGTTAAATAGGAAAGCTCTTCCAACGCCACTGGCATAGCACTATTTACTTACAGGTGAAAAGAGAGGTTAGGAAACTTCCGACTGCTTTTCTTGCAAATTTGGCACTGACGAACAATGATTTTCACAAAATAATATTGTTTTTATTATATCTGTACGCACACACACAAAACCACACAAATATCACTTGAAAACACGAAAACAATAATTTCAATAAAATAGGAGCATTGAAACTTCGTAGTAAAATTGATAGTAAAATGGTTTCCGCCCTTTCCTCGGGGTTGCCATATTTCAGATAGACAAAATTATTAACAGGCAGTTGTTTCATTTAAACCTCAAAACTTTCAAACAAAAACATATTTTTATTACATAAACTACTTAGGATAATTATTTTAAAGTCATTTTTATTTAATTTCTTAAAAGTACATTTTTATTTTGCTCGTTTATATCGTGTTCTAAAATTCGGTTGTCGCATCACAAAGGAAAAGTAAGACATTTGGCAAAGGGTCGACAAGTTACCTTAGAATCTGATGTAATGCTGGGTTCACTTTTAAATGTAAACAAATGTATCTTTTTAATGTATTAATCTGAGGTATGAGTTATTGAATCAATCTGCTATAAATAATGCTGTACCTATTGTCTCTTCCTTTGTTATATTATTCCTCCTATCCGTTGCCTGTCCTGTTTGTGTTTATATAAGGCGCCATGACGGGCACCTTAGCGTGAAAAGAGTATCCCCGATATTCCCGCTGCTATTTTTATTTTTTTTTTCGTCTCTTCTATATATTTTGTTACTACGGTATTAGATGTAATTTGATGGAGAATGGATGATTGAACGCATGAATTAACTTAGGGTTATAAAAATTTTTAATTTTCGTGGTTAAAAGCCCAAGGCCAAAAAACCAAAAAAAAAATTTTGTATGCATTCCTTATTTTTTTACAGAGATAGACGAAATTAAATTCAACACGTGGTCATAAACTGTTCTTTTATACTAATATGGTAGTTTTAAACCAAATATTCTTTTATAATTCACTGTTTTACTTTTGTGCAAACATTTGCAAGCTTTTTCTGTTGCAGAATAACTTTTTTTAACCAAAAAATAACATTTTTATAACAGAACGAATCTACTAACCTATAAAATATTCCGGTTTCATATAGTTCTTAAGCACGATATTTTTTCATATAACTATATGAATTTTTGTTATAATTAGTTTCTTTCAGATCATTAGTATATTTTTTTAATTTAGCCGATAATTGCTTTTTTTACTGTTTTAACATGGGACATATAATGTTGGAAGCTTTCAGTAAATTAAATCAATTTTTCACTTTCAAACAACTGCCTTCCTTTTTTTTAACCTGAAAAGCTAACCAACATAATGTGCCCATTACATTCAAGTTCCTATATATCCCTGATCCACCTGTACTTCTAGGTAAGCACAGCCCCTAGGCTAGGATATAAGCCCTAGGTGAGGACAAAAGCCCCAGACCAGGATACAGCCCTAGACCAAAATACCGCCCTAGACCAAAATACCGCCCTAGACCGGGACACAGCTGCTAGGATACCGTTCTAATCAAGACATATTTATCTTCCTATCTTCTTCGAGATCTAGTCTCCATCTTCTCGAAACTTCGTAGAGGCTACACTTACCTACCTTCTCCAACCATCACCTTTTGCGGAAACAACAATTTTTACAACCTTTTTGTTATCCTTGTGCGACATAAACTTGGGGTCGAATCACCCTTGAGAGGGGTCTCTAGTCCGAGTCCTTCAAGCTGGAGCGATTACCATTACAAATTAGCTCCTCTTAACGTTACACCCCTTCGAATCACAGGTAAAACCCCCAATTTTTTAAATGGGAGGTCTAGGCTTGTGATATTATGTCTTTTGAAAGGTCTCTCCATTCTCTGTTCAAAAATGTTATCGTTTACAAGTTTATTGCAACAATTAAGATAGAATAAAATAAAATCACGTGGTTACCGAAATTCGCTATAATATATCCAAGGAACAATTAGTAAAATAGAGAAGCAGTTTCGCGAGTTTGATCATGTAAGGCATATTGTTTTACAGGCTGCCAATTCAATGAGTGATCAAATCAAATTAGATGTGATGCTTGAGTTTGAGGGAAACCCACATACATCGAGCAGACAGGCAATCATATTAAAAGAAAAGAAAATAAATCCCTATAAAATGATACCTACTCAGGAGCTGATCGAAGACGATTTTGATAGGAGAACTTATTCTTGTGAGCATGATGGACATGTTGGATAACAATATTATGTAATTAGAAGACGTCATGTTTTCTGATGTGTGCACTTTTCCACGGTCATGCTAATCGACAAAATTGACGCTACTGGTCAACGGAAAATCCTCACTGGATGAGAGAAGAACCCACGCAATACCCTCAAAAGGTTAATGTTTGAGCAGGGTTAGCAGGGTTTGCAGGGTTAGCAGGGTTTGCAGGTTTACTAACATTCTCGCTCGATAAGAATTTTAGTCTAGAAACAACTATAATAGTGAAGTTGAAGTACAAGTGATCCCATTCGGAGACGCATGACGGTGACAAGTATCAGTTAAGCGGTCACCAATCTCTAAGTTTTACCCTACCAAAAATTGCTCAACACGGCTTGTCTCTGACACGGCTGAAGAAATTTTTGCTTCAAACAATTCTTATCGAATTGCCAGCATAGTGAATACATTTGAAGCCGTCTACTTTATATAATAATCAAAGTAGCAGAACATGATAATAACTTTCATTTAATGAAATTTTGGAGTTATTAAGAAACTATCTATTGACTGTTAACATTATTAATTTGCGATTTCATATTCGAAGAATAGCCTAAAACATCACTAGATACGGAAGATACACTATCAATAAAACCATTGCTTGGATTTAGTTGAATCCAGAAATCTCTTTCTCGTTTTATCCTGAATTGTTTCCCTCTGACATCGTTGGACTGTCTTTTTTAGAGTATTCATTATATCTGGTTTGATGTCCCCACTGTCGGTATAAAGGCCGATGGCTCTAAGAGTTTCTACTTTCACGTTTTTCAGATCTTTACTATTAAGCAGAAAGGGATTCGCTATCTCATGCTTTTCTTCACGACTAAAAAATAAGTAGAATACAGTGTGCGACACTGAAAAATTTCGCTCTGTTATGTATGATCAGGCTGGATTAATGCAAAAATACGATTCAATATAAGCGGTTTACTCTACCTAGCGGTAGAAAACGGAAATAGTTTGTTGTACGTCACAAATGTGCGAGCAGCTAAATTACGTTCGCAAACAGCGTAATTCTACTGGAATGGAAACCGGAGTTCAAAATATCTCTCATGACGAAATCCAACAAATCTACATAGTTTTATAGCCTTACTTTCTTTGGACGTTTTCGATTTTTTATTATATTAGCTGCTCTATAAGTATTATTTATTGTATTTATTAAGGGCCTTGAAGGTTCGTTTGTGTTTACATTGAAGACAAGAAAAAGTACCTTTCTGTTTGTTTTCCTTCAGAATTTTCATATATATTTTCATATTGTTGATTTTTTAAGATAGTACTGTTCATAGCTGATCTTGTTTGGCATAAAACTGATCTCGTATTATTTGTATTCGAAGTTTCTGCATTTAAAACGGATCTCTTGTTATTCCCTTTTTTAGATATCAGGTCATTCGTGTTTTTTACTTTTTTAAGAGTATTAGGTCTCACATTAACACAAGGTACCACCGGTTTTCCTACAAAAGATAAATATTAAATATTTTTAAATTATTGTTTAAACATGTTTTTATTTTGTCAAGTTGTCTTAGGTAAATAAATATTTGATACCTATAAAATATGTTTAAAACATTATTAGAGTAGTAGAGCCCCGCTGTGGATTTATTAGACGACCTTGGAAATCATCCACCACTTTCCATTTTGTTGCAAGTATTAGATCGTATCAAAATTAGAGATACCATTCAACATTTTAAAGGCAAAGTAACATGGTACACATTTTGAGCGAAGCACAGCTTATAGAGTACATAAAGGGTGCATAGAGGCTCTCAACAAGACATCCAAGAACATAAAAGAAAATAATACTTTGATAGGTTGTGTTTCAATTCTATTAGCTGGCAATTTTTTGCAAATATTACCTACCTGGCATACTAAGGTGATGAGGTGAAGTCATTTAAAATCATCATTTATGCGACCTCTTATTGAGATCCTTTTTCTTGAAGACAAATCTAAGGATTTTCTTAGGAAGAGATGCTACTGATGGCCTTTTTGAATGACAATTAGGGGATGAGAATTGTAAGATTATCATACCATCATATGCCTAGCCACGTTACAAAAATCAATTCAAGAGCTTATTACAAAAGTTTACCCAGATATCGACGAAGTTCATACAGTGGCTATTTTAACGTTAAAGAATTTTGAAGTGGTCGGCATTAACGATAATTTGTTAAAAGCATTCGTAGATTTCGTCGTAACTACGGATAATACTCTGAACTATCCCCTAGACTAGAATGTTTAAATAACCTCAATCCAGCTGGTCTCCCTCCCAACGATCTGGCTCTTAAGATTGACCTGTTTAATTAATTCTCTTACTTACTTTGAAATTTCTCTTTGTTAATAATATAGGTTTTTTCCCTTATGAGTCTCTCTTTGGATTGAGAGTAGCTAACTGAATTTGTGGAGGATGGAATGTTGACTATATCGAAACACGACTGTACCAACTTCATAGCTTTTTTAGATGCTTGCGTATCAGTACTGATTGTTTCATTTTTACTAGATATGTTGAAAGTTTCCGATTTAGCTTCCAAATTATCTTTTCCAGGTTGAAGCAAACTGATATAGACAGGAAATAGGGGCGCATAATTAGGTATTTCAGGGAATATAAATTTCATAACTTCTACTTCACGATTTGAGGTTTCATACGCTTCAACCAACGAATTATTCATAAGCTCGTGATATTTGTTGATAAAATTTATTGCCAAACCATACGATAGTTTATTTTCTTCGTTCAATCTAACTTCGGTTTGGTTATAAGGTACTCCCGAACTTGTTTTTTTTGGATTCATACTGCAGAAATGTGGTTCTACTAAACGATTAAATTAAGCGAAATCTTCCGTACATCACAAGAATTTTCTTTAAGCATAAAACCAACAAAAATAATATTTCTGACATTGATTTTCTAATAATGACTGACAGCTTTTAATTTATGTTAACGACTCGACGTATGGATCCATTGAAATCATAGTAAGTCGTTGTCTCGTGTGTTTCGGGTGTATTCTTGTCAATTCTTATAAGTTACAAGTTAGTGAGGACCACTTGTATAGGGCATGTCCAGCCATGACAGCCTGTCAGCCTGCTGTGTGGTATGGGTGAATTGATGGAGGGGATAATAAAGGATAGGATTGAGGAGGAAGTTGGTATGAATTGGGGTTTTTAAGGTAAACCAGCACGGGTTTAGGAAGGTAAAACCTTGTATCTCGGCACTGGGCAGGGTGATGGGCTTGGTGGAAAGAGTTAGGGGGGGTAGCTGGAGGAACAAGTAATTGGCCCTACTCGTTTTCTTCGACGTCGGGAACGCGTTCAACAGTGTCAGCAAATGGGCAGTGTTGAGCGCGTTGCTAAGGCTTGGAGTGGGGCAGGGGTTGGTTAATCTGGTGGAGGACTAACTAACGGGGCGTATGATTGTAGACTCCAGAAGGAGGAGGTATGAGACGGAGACTGGAGTGCCCCAGGGCTCGGTTCTTGGACCGACGCTCTGGAAGTGTGTGTTTGGTGAGGTTTGTGGGATAGTATGTGAAGAGTAGTCTTTAGCATGTCGTCTTCGAAAATCACTGACAAACGTTCCAAGGGTGAGAAAAAAAATAAAAATCAGTTTTCTTAAAAAAATTTCTACTTTATTTTCTCTCCTGTAACTACATATATCGATGTCCGTTGAAAAAAAAATATAAATAGATTGGTAAACCGGTAGTCTTTAGTATGTCGTTTTCAAAAATCACTGACAAACGTTCCAAGGGTGAGAAAAGAAATAAAAATCAGTTTGCTTATAAAAATTTTCTACTTTATTTTCTCTCCTGTAGCTAAATATATCGATGTCCGTTGGAAAAAAATATAAATAGATTGGTAAACCGGTAGTCTTTAGCATGTCGTCTTTAAAAATCACTGACAAACGTTCCAAGGGAGAGAAAAAAAATAAAAATCAGTTTTCTTAAAAAAAATTTCTACTTTATTTTCTCTCCTGTAGCTACATATATCGATGTCCGTTGAAAAAAAAATATAAATGGATTGGTAAACCGGTAGTCTTTAGCTTGGGGTTAATAGAGGTGCATTTAACAATTTTAAAGCCATGTATGAATGCCAAAGAAACATAGAGAAACATTTTGTTGCTGGTTGCCGCAACCTGTTTATGGAAACAGAAACAGCAAAAGTTCTGTAAAGATTCTGTCCACATCAAGGTAACTCATTCTTGTGAATGTTTCGTTGTGTTTCTGAAACAGGAAACTTTGTGTCTACACCAGTGCAGTGTGTGTTCTAAACAATGTGGTACGACCAAGATTTACAGGCAGCAGCAGCTGCAATTGTAATTATTTTACAAAAACAGAAATAACGAGAACGTACATGCAAAATTTCAAAATTTGAGTCGAAAGTGTGTTGAAATTTTGAAATTTTGTATGTAGAACCCAAATCCTTTAAATTAAATCTTTTAGAAGCCCTCGAGATTAACAAAAGCAAATATTCAGGTAATCTGCTTAACGACCAAATAGATATCAATCATTCTCCCTTATTAGATCTTTTTACCTAGAAGATGTGATGGTTGTGAATAAATTTTCCAGGTTTCGTAAAGGTTTCGTAATTAATTTCATATCAAATATAACTCGTAGGTTAATTAAATATTAAACTCAAACTAACGTCAGTCTTAATAAAAACTTTTTATGTTGGCAAAAATGCGCGCTGTTGCCGCGATTAAAATTGTTATTTCAGGTTCAGTTGACGTCTTGACATTTTTGGGGTCATGCTGTGACAATTGTATATTTTGCTCATTTAATTTTTCGATTCTTTTACCTACGTTTTATTAAAAAACTGCAAAGAACTGTGAGTATTTTTTCACAAGCAGTAATGGAACTTATGGAACTTTCAAGAAAAATAAACAACTGTATAAGTTTGTTTTTATTAATGAATCCTGGATTTTCCAAAATGGTGCTGTAGTTACTTTAAATTAAAAATGAATCTATTTCAAAAACCGCAAAACTTATTATATTTCCAAATATTTATATTTTTGCTCTTCTAGACAACAGCCACATAAACCTTTAAATCTTTAATTAGTAGACCGGAAATTTCGTAGGTATAGAATCTGCAAAAAATAACATAAATATCCATATAAATACAAAAATACATTGCATTGTATTCTTGTACTCATTGCTTTTAAATTCATATTTTATAGTCATCGCTGCAGTGCGGGAAAGTGTATTTTACGCGTCCGGATGTTTTTACTTTTCCATAATTTGCTTTAAACAGTTGCCAACAAAAGTGTCAAACAAAGTTTTGACAAAT